>JAMKCH010067692.1:0-54922 GCA_023653785.1 Ophioderma brevispina | reverse complement strand
TTTGTTTTCAGCCAAAGGCCTATCTTGGTGAAGGTATAAGAAAAACTATTTTTTGACCGTGGCCACATTTTGCCTAAAAATCGTTGATTTTTACAGACAACTGCTCTTAACTTTCCGATTCATTGGTCGAGAGGCAATAATTTTGAGTAGTCCTACCCCATTCAGGAGGAAATTTTCTTCTCCTTTGTCCTTTGACAGTTGGTTGTCCCCTATGAAGACTTAATGTTCAAAGCTTCCATGAGTTTTCCTTCCAGTCCAATTAGTGGTTCCAGCCTGTCCAGAATTGTAGTTTTGTCCCATAAATGTTATGTTGGTCGTTCCACCCATGCTCAGCGATAGCCGTTTTTTGGTGTTTTTTGCCCTTTGAGTCGCGTTCCTGGTGTACGTCGGTTCTCTTTTTTCAATGATCTGCCGGTTTCAAACCAATTTACACGTTGTCACATGATCCACAAGGATAGAATAGATAACGCCAGGTTGGAGTTCATTGGGAACAGGGTCTTTATAGGCTCTGGGCCCCTGGACCCCCCTACCCCCCTTCAACCTGCAGGAAAAACCCATACAAATCTTTAAGCGGTTTTATTTTAAGCCGCCATTTCTTATTGTTTCTGTGCCGTATTCCTTGTGGAGTGCAGTCGCAGTTATCGTTTGTAGTTCCTTTACTCCGCCTTATTTAGGAAACATGACAATCAAAATCAAACGTTTTTCACCTTCTCAGATTCTGGGGTAGTATCTGTATGAAAAACACAACTTTGACATTCCATACGTGATGTGTGTTCCAGAATCCATGATATCATTTGAAATCCACTTTGATTATGAATTTCGTTTTCTTCCTGTCATGTTGCAATACTTGTGCCATGGTGTGATATCATCTGTGTCTGAGTCTTAATCTTTGAAAGTTTCTTGAACATTTGATGATCTGCCGCATTCTCATGATAAATAGCTGTATGATAGGCTGATTTTTGCATTCCTTTTGACAAGTGCAGAATCCTGGAACATTTCAGTCCAATTTATTGCATTGCACCCACATGGTTGGAAGTGGCAAGCGGCCTTTTATCCCCCAACGGTCAATCCCCAAAACAACAGACTGTGCTGGTAGTTGTCCCTCCAATCATTTATATTTCACATTGGAGCGATTTACAATCATATCCATCCCCGTGTGGAGGTGGAAGGTCTTCAAAGAATGTGGTATCATCTGTAATAGCCACAATTTCCTAACTTTCACCTCTGCCCTTGAAAGCAGACATAATTGTCACTGCCTGTCAGTGATGAGCTCCTATACTGCGGGCATGCAGGATATGTTCTTTGACCATATTCCTCCAAACACAACTTATATGTTAACTCTGGAATTTCTCGGCATTTCAATCATAACCCTGTTCTGCTGCTTTTTAATGCATACATGTGGTTTCCGAATGTTGCAAATAGATTCCACGTCTTCTCAATCTAACATACTTGGACCTTTACATCTTCATTAAGAATTGTCAAGGACTCCTTGAACTTTTGTCTCTTAGTGTTTCTTAGTTTGCTTGTCACTCTTGTTCGTGGCTAACAATTGTCGTGGCAAAACGGCCTTCCACTGATTTCCATTCTGGACTCGATGCACATTTTCTTATGATATTGTCAGGGTATCACAATTGCATTCTGTTGGCTGATGCCTTGAGGCTTAGTTTCATTATGATTTTAACAAGAGCAACTCGTATTACGCGATGCGTAAAATATGATCCCACCGCCAATTATGCGCATACTAAATGACATCCTAAAACTGCACCAGTCCCCCCCCTTATTTGGCCATCACCAGCTCGCCAAAAAATATAAAAAATAACTGAAAGAAAATGTTTATCTTTTGGTAAATGACTCAAAAATCTGAAATTCATCTGCAAAATCCCTGAAAATTCACTAAATTTAGTAAAAATATGATAATTTACTCAATTTGGCAACACTATTTTTGAAAATCATGTGGACCGCATTTTAAATTTGGGGACCATACGGAGTTCTGGAAAGCGCGAAACATTGATTTACGTATTTTCACATTTTTAAGACATGTCACAGCTGGCACCCAAAAGACTACCCGACACCCGAACTGAAATAAATTGCCCAAAATTTATCAGGTCGAGAACCTCCTCAGCCGCGCTCTTTCACCAAATTAAGTTACATAATCAGTATCGCCCTTACAGGAACTCCAGAAAACCTTGTACACAAGCCCTCGGGAAAATTTTCATAATTAATGCAATTAGATACTTAATTACCTATTTTACCCCAAAATCTAATCAAGTTGAGAACTATCACCTGCTTCTTTCCACCAAGTTTCATCATCGGTAGCCTTACAGAACTCCAGATACACAATGTTGACCCATTTTCTGTGCAATATTGACCCTTTTTTTCCTTGACCTTTTTTCCCCTGACCGACCAGGGAGGACCGGGGGGGGGGGGTGAATACATGTGAGTAGGGGTATCCCCTCCCTACAATATAACCCAGTTTGGCTACTCTAGCTGTTCCAGGTTAACATTTTTAGCACGGACTCCGGACATTTATCACAGGCATACGGACGGAGCCCAATTTTAAATAGTCCCCCTCCCGAACTTCGTTCGGCGGGGACAATTATTTGCTCTGGTAAGCAGGCCTTTGGAAGGAACACATGTCGCATTCACTCCAATTTTGTCACATAGAAGACTAATGTTCTGCAGATGAATAATTGTCCAAATAAGCTGAAACCAGGCTACCTGTGGTGCAGCGAATAGCGAAGACCGTGCAAGCTCAGACTAGCTTTTTACGATAAATGCCGCAAATTGCACTTCGCACTTCGCTTCAAATGACCAGCCAACAAATGCTCAATTAAAGAGGGGTGTGCATTGCAATGTGTCCACTGGATATCTTTTCAAAATATGGCATTCATTGCAATGACCTATGGTTTCAACAATCGATAAAGTTCTGAGTATCCACTCGGATCACGGCCCTATTGACTACCTGCAAACAATCAAGTCGTGCTTTTGCATGAGTATGAAAAAATGGTTCAAACACCATAGGCAACACCAAGCCCAACAACGCTTTAAGTTGTTAATTTTGGATGCTTTGGCACATTATTTAGAACTGGTGAAATTTGTTAATAATGTAATATTTTGGTGATTTGCAAGAGACAATAATGAAATCATAATGAACAAGTTCCTCCATGCATCAGCAAACGTGGTGCATTGGGGTGTGAATACATACCCTACATAGATCAATAAAAACGATAAACAGCTTCTCCCACAATAATTGCTAGCCCCAACCCACTATTGATAAGTAGCCTAGAAGTCCTAGAGATGAAGGTTCATGAGTCCTTAGCAAATTTTCTTAAAGGCTGACTCAGAATTTTGAAATATATTTTTTGGTCTTTAATTGAAAATATCAAGTCTAAATAAACAGTCACCTAAAAATGCCGAGGTTTGAGGCAGATCAGAATTTTAATACAAAGTTGTGATTTTCTATATGAAGACTTCAATTTGACCTTAGCTATTTTACACTAGGGACAATCATTAATGTTATTTGCAAAAAAACATGATTTGTTTAAAACTTGAGGGCGCCCTCCTCGGGAAATCCTCTGAGCTAGCCTTTAATTAAATAGTCGAAAGAACTCAAGTATGCTAGGATTATAGATTGACGTGTGACGTGTCCTTATTTTCAAAACACTGGGATCTACATGCTATGAACTTACACCAGAAATTCCAGAGTTACTCTCATAAGTTGGAGAAATTGCAAATGATCGAAGACTAATTCCTGCATGCACACAAGCTTCACTTCTGTACAACCAGCCGGATGTGTTCGTAATACCGCCCTGGATGCAAAAGTATTGTCCGTAGTAATCTATTCAAGTTTATAGTGTATTTGCACAAATTAACTATGGAAAATAATAGCGTCCCGGATACCGATACCATGGTATTAGCCACAGTCAAATAAATAAATGCTGCTTTAAAAAAAGTCTTTTAACAACCCAACACTAATTGCAACAGAATCCATTCCAACAGAATTGTATTGAGAAATAACCTTTTAAAACAACATATCAAAAGTCTACTAAAATCAAAGGAGTGGAACATATTTTTTTTAGGGGGTAAGGTTTATACAGGGTCAAAATATGAAAAGTATCAAAACGCGATCGACATATAACCAACGTGTTTGTTTTACATTTTCCAGGATTAAAAAAAAGGTATGTTTGGCCATACTGCAGGTTGTAGTTCACTAGTTATGGATCAAAATAGGTTCAAGGAGGCACAACGGGGGTAAATTTTCAGATATGATCCGTTCGTTCTAAAATGGTGTCAATTGTTTTCCTATGGAACATACCCGAAAATAATACTTGTTGCACATCTATCCTATTTTTATGTATCATTGGCAATGCAAAATGGTGACTGGGGGCTACAGGGTCCTATGGGAGGTCACTAGTCCTAGCTCTGTAATTCTTATATAGCCGTTCAAACAAAGAATCTATTTACATTTACTAATCTATGGGGGGACTTAAATTTTAACAGTTTAAAGTAGTTGGCCGATCAAAAATCGGACCATTCTTTATTGAATGGTATGTTCCCAGGTAGGACCTGGAACGTTATAAGGCCTATTGTACTAAAGCTAAAGCGTTAAATTAGGGGCAAAACCTAATTTAAACCTTTTTTTAAACCTTAGGATAGCCCAATAAAATTGGTTACATCATTTAATAAATCAATTCAAAACAATTCTAATTTTTACCCTGTACAAACGTTGCCCCCTTTTTCTACATGTTCCAATAGGTTGATTTGGTAGGACTTTTAAATATATTTTGGGAATATTTCAGAGTATATTAACACCAAAATTTGTTCTGTTGCAATGTGTCTGTGGGTCAAATCATACAATTATTGGGACTATATTGGCCATCAGTCTGCTGTGAGCTGGTATGTTGATTTCAAGCAAATGTTATTTCTGGACTAGAAATGTTAAATCAATATTCAAGCCATTGGAACAAAACCTGGAGAATCAGCATGTGATGGGTTTTTAGCGGAAGCTTCATTACTTACAGGCTGTATGCTTGCTTCAAGGGGGCAGAGAGAGAGAGAAAGGTATGTATGTGGGGTACGAGAGAATGATACCACATTCTTACGACGCATTTGTAGGCCTTTAATGCAGGGGTCCTTAAATTCAGTTATATAGTTTTCGAAGATTCTATTTGTGTTGAGAGGTTGCGCGTTTATCCAGGAAACCAATGCCGCTTTATATGGATTGAGTGAGGCCAACATTCTTGCATGCCTTCATCTGAAGACGATTGCCATTATAACGTATATAGTTCATTGATGTGAACAGTAACCTATCGATGAAACATCATGAGGTATGCAGTACAGAAAAGCGTGGCTATTGATCGGCACACCATCTTCAAGCAAAGTAAGGTCACTTGAATTACACGGATGTAGTGTCAAAACCACTAGATATATATATTATACAGGCCAAAACCATTAAGTTTTTAATTTGCAAATTCTTGCCACCTTCTATACATAGACATGACAAATATGATGATTGTGCACATTCCATTGACTTAGTTTAACCTGAAAGAGGATCATGATGACATTTAATATTAACTTTAAAATCAGTTCTACCAAATTTCGGAGCTTTCTGGATAATAAAGGACATTTTGCCACTTAATAATGTATGTACTCCACTATATCTTCGGCTTTTAAATTCGGTTCAACACATCCCTCTAAGTTTATAACCATGCATCTACAAACTGACACGAAGATATAAAAAAATCAGCTATAGTTCTGGAAGATTAGATTTGATAGAAGCCAAATTCTTCCTGGACAGAGTGTCTGACAGGAAAAAAAATTTTGTTACCTGAGAGCCAACTCATAGCGTACATCATAAATAGGCACTGATCATCGGGGTTCCATCGAGTACAAGAACTTCATCTCCACACGGCCTGGATAGATTGTAACAGCTCAAGTGAAATTCAAGTTGATTGGATAGATGTACTTCCAGCACCATCTGGTGTTTTGGAACCAGAGGGGGGGGCGGGGGGCACTCACATATGAATTGTATGGGTTTGTTTGGTTGCTTTGTAATGGATCGCGCTTCCAAATCCAGGGGCTTCGGTGACAGGACTGAAAAAATAGGGTCTTTGGGCGACCAGACAGGACAAATTGCTAAAATAATAGGTTTTTTGATGACGATTTTGCCAAAAATTTTCAAAAAAGGCGATCCTTGGGTGCTGCGATTTCAAAAGTTTCGTTGGGTGAAAACGCGACCCTTGCTGAAAAAGGGGGTCTGAACAGCTGTACATACGTGTCATTCAAAGATCGGGAGTGACCACCCCCCACCCGCGGATTTTGGGCGGCATGAAATTGTTGCGGCTCAATACCGATTGCATTCCGACTAATGTGGGTGCATAGTGAAAAACGGGCAATGAAATGTACAGGGATTTGCACTCTCGCAAAGTTGGTGCAAGAACCAGCCTATTTAATTGCAGATTTTATGCTGTGTATTTCTTTTGCATATAGTTGGGAAAAACAAAACAGCCAGCCGAGACAACGGACAAAATGACTGATTCATCGTGGGTATATTGCATAAGTATGGTCAACATCTAACCAACTTCAAAAATTAGTTTTATCACTTTGTGGCGAATTGCATATTTGAACCCATGACATCTTGCAGCAGTTGAACACTATGCTACGTGAGGTTCTATTTTAAAGGTTTTGGTGTTCCGATTTAGTGTATTTGTGTTCTCTACTTTGATATGAGAGCTGGCACTGCACATACACCTCCATCAAGTTTACCGTGGGAAACAACCTTGCGGTTGGGATGTGTAGACGCAATTAATGCAATGTTGCAAGACACTAATTCAAAATGTGCTAATATGTGTTTAACCACTACAAACGTGGTTTTTTGTTATATCTTGGAAGAAATGGATTGAGGGCTCAAAATTTCAGGACGACCATGAGAAAAAATACGGCCTTCATCAGGGGCAGTTAACCACGACCTGAGCTTCGCCGGGGGGGCAAGACTCAAGAAGGGTTCCGATTTTTCAGGACCATTTTTTTTCGGCTCGCTGTGCTCGCCGAGTAGCAGTCGACCCAGCCGGTGGGGCACCCTTACGCCCTCCCTTTTTTAGTCCCTCTTTCCATGTGTCTATTGTTACCTCTATTTTCCCCCCTCTTTCTTTTCTCTTTTCCTCTTTTTTTTCTCTTTTATCTTCTTCTCCCCCTTCTCCCTTTTTCCTTCCCATTTGGCTCCCTCTTCCCGGGGGATTTTCCCCGAATTTGGGGTCGGGGCGGGCAGCTTGCCCACCGGCCCCCCCCACTGGTACGCCATCTGCATGTCATTCTGATATCAAATCGATACACTTCGGGTAAATCGGTGGGGGGGGGGCGGGTCTCCAAAGACAATCGTAACACGCCCCTTTAAGGGCTATGTAAATATTCACGGGTTTTAAAAGTGAACATTAAGTCGAAAATTTGATTTGCTGTAAATACACATAACCAATGATGATTGAGGTTTTCTTCAAAATTCTCCTAAAAATGTAATTTGTGTCCCCAAACAGGCGCCATTTTGGCCGCCAGTCTTGGATTTAGAGGTTAACGCACAAAATTGAATCAGTAAAGGCCATTCAGCTATGAAATCAAACATTATAGTAGGTGATCAGAACTGTCATATTGCATTTTATACGGTATTGACACAATTGTGCAATGTGTTTAGAGAAATGTGCAAAAATGTTTTTTTTGTGATTAAGACCCCTTCGTTCTTATACACTATAACTTTCAAGTTAAACTTGCTATGCTCCTGTGCTTTTCATTCAACAACAACTTCCATTAATATGAGGGCAAATTACTGAGAAGTCTCGATCCAATTATGAAGAGCAATTTTGATATATGGGGGAGAACGCATTTCAGTCCGCATCATCTTTTTGAAAAAAAATGCAAAAATATGCCTTTTTGGCCCCAAAACGGTGTGTAGATAACAATGAAACCCACAAAAGTTGGTATCATCATGTAGATAATTAAATTATCTTCAATATGACACCAAGAACTAGGTAATTGAAGGCTCACATAGCACATTACCCTCAAAATACTATCGTTATCCAAAACGGCGGCCATTTTGGCAGCCATCTTGGATTTCGAGGTGACCGCAACAAAATTTAATTAGCACACCTCTGAATTATTGTGTATTATCATAAAAAAAACTACCAAAAATCAAGGTGTGCTTAGTTTGTAGTGATCTGGCAGGTAACTCAAAAACTAAGCATGATATTTGGATTTGGCCCTTCGCTTAATCAATAAGGTCGTTGGAAAGGTTTGTCTGTGGTTTTGTGAGCGAAACATTTTCTGGGGTAAGGTCGAATCACTGCGCCGCGTGATTCGGTCAATGCGGTCCTGACTATTTAGGGAGTTGTCTTAATTTAACAGTGGTAATGGAGTTTCTGGTGCCCAGATGAGACATTTGTGCAGATTTTGCATATCCAGAATTGCCAAAGCCCTACAATAGTCACGGCTGGGTTCTAGGAGGTGATAAATTGGATTACCAATGGACAGAACATGAAATGCTTCAAGATGAACTGGTCGGTTTGGTATTGGAGCTGGATCATCTTCTTATTGCGTATGAGGCAGGAGGTAAATGAGTACTGAGTTTAAGTTGGTGGAGTCAGCTCACTGTTGATTGGTTGGGGTCTATATCCACCAGTGGACGAAAGGTAGGGCACTCATTGAGAATGTCATCCGCAGTCTGTGATAGAGAGCCACATTGGCAGGCTGGAGATGGTCGCAGCCCCCATCGGTACATATTGCTGTTGAAACGACTGACTCCTGTGCGAATCCTGTTCAAGGTGACCCATTCCTTACGTGGAAGTTTGCTTCCAGTTTGTTTAGGTTTTCGTTTTTCAAGTCTTCTTCGAAAAACTTGAAGTCCGATTTAAACTATTATTATGTTTTGAGAATCTTCCGTCCTATATTACTCTACACATGCTGGAAAACCAATAAAAACAACACTTCTCAATAATCTACGCTCTCTTGAAACTTTGGTGTCCAAATACTTCCACCACTTTGGATCAATCCCTTATAACTTTCATTCAATTTTAAACAGAACGCATTCCTAATGCAGTTTATGTCTGTGCACCCTGGTATCGAGACAGTATTAAGCCGCATGCGCACACGAACCCACTAGGCTAAACCCGCTTTGGTAGTCATCACTGGCCCGCCATGTTCGTCGAATAATACGGCGTAATGCTGCGTGAGGGCCAAAGATTCAGGCTAATTATGTACCCCGGAAGTACCTAGCGTGTGCACAATTTCCGGTCATGTCAATTTTGCATCAATCGTGTCAAGGACGCGTTTGTTTTTATTTACCTAGCGAGATGGCTAATTCTTCTGCTGTTGGGAGTAGATTTCCAACGATAAATGGATTTATTAAAGGTGTGGATAGTGCCCACACCGGGAGAGTACCGCTGTTGGACTGAGTAAAGATTTTCAGGTCAGTTAAATCATGGAGTTGATCCAGTGTCACTGTCAGTACAGTAGCATGGCAATGGTGCATAACTCATGAACTTGTACTTAGAGTCTTTGCAGGCAAAGAGCAACTCGCGGAAATCTTGAAGTTGAAACAATTTTTGTTGACGCCCGCCATGAAGACGGAGATAATTAACAAACTGAATCTCTATAAAACATCAGATCGACGATAAATCGTCATCTGAAGAGGTGTAGACAGGGGGTTGTTATTTTGACAGAGGCAATATTGGCCCAAGTCATGAACTGGCCAAGCTAAAGTTTAAAATAAAATGTGTATAGTAATATAGGACACAAGATTCTCAAAACATAATAATAATAAGATTGGATTCTTGTTTTCGCCCAATACCCAAATTTATTGGTCTCGCTATGAGTTGAAAAAATATTGGGCTCGACTGCGTCTCGCCCAATATTTTTTTCAACTCATAGCTTGACCAATAAATTTGGGTATTGGACTTAAAGAATCCAATTTTATACCATACTTGGAGTTGAGGTGCAATAGGGGTTCCTTCATATGTGGATGATGTCAAAGGTCATGGACCAAAGACATCTGAAGTCATGTTCCAGATTGCCATCTTGCCATGTTGTCTGGTAGCAAAGATATAACATTTTCCGAAATTCCAAGCTCTTATAGTGGTGTTTCTATAGCAAGAGCTCCGGCACTCACACCCACCACCAGCTTAAAGGCAAACAAGCAGCTTCTGATAGCTGGGGACCCAAACTAACAGAAAAACCTGATGGATGAAAATCCCTAAAGGGAAAGGTCTAGGTCTCATAAATACCTCATAATAGCCTCAGATTGTTTTAAGTCTTTTTTTTCAAATTCCTAATTTTTGTATCATGGTAGAAATCCATATACCAAGGCACTTAAATTGTGTTATTGTGTTGTTTAATTAAAAAAAAACATTAAATTTTCCCATCAAAAAGATCATTTTCGAGACTATGTTACCATGGTAACGACCGTAAATTGACATTTCTATGACCTTAAATAACCACAATCGTCCTTGCAAGCAAATGGGAAGCTTGAAATACATACAAATTGACACATATAACATGTTTTTTATGTTGTGTAGTTGGAAAGATATGACGTTTTCTAAATACACATTTTCATTACTGCGTTGCCATGGCATCGGCTCTGGCACACATACCCACCACCAATTTAAAGGCAAACAAGCAGATTCTGATAGCTGAGGATCCAAGCTAACACAAAAACTCGATTAATGACAATCTCTAAGGGAAGGGAGGGAGGGTTTCGCTTTTAAAAAATATGAAATTTTCCGCTCAAAAAGCTCATTTTTGAGACCGTGTTACCATGGCAACAACCATAAATCGACATAATATGACCTCAAATACCCTTTATTTTGCTTGCAATCAAATGGGAAGCTTAAATACATATAACTTGACACCTTGAGCAGTGTTTTATGTGGGAGCTGGAAAGATATGACTTTTTTAAATTCACCATTTAGGATTACTGCGTTGCCATGGCAACGGCCTCTGGCACCCCATGTACCACCACCAATTAAAGGCAAAAAGGCAGATTCTGATAGCTGAGGATGCAAGCTAACACAATTTAACTTGATGAATGACAATCTCAATTGGGGGAGGGAGGGGTTCGCTTTTAAAAAATACTAATTTTCCCCTCAAAAAGCTCATTTTTGAGGGACCGTGTACCATGGTAACAGACCATAAACGACATTCTATGACCTTCAAAATAACCTTTATTTTGCTTGCAATAAATTGGGAAGCTTGAAATACATTATACATTGACACCTTGCGATGTTTTTATGTTGTTTAGGACAAAAGATACGACATTTTAGAAATTTCATTTTTGTTTACTGCGTTGCCATGGCAAAGTCTATGGGCGCGTACACCACCACCAATTTATGGCAAAACAAGCAGATTCTATAGCTGGGACCCAAGCTAACAGAAAACATGATGAATTTAAAACTCTCTAAGGGGGGGAGGGTTTCGGTTGTGGGCCCATTAGCCTTTAGGGTGTACTAGTTGGTGTCGTACAGTGTTTAGTCCTAGTTACCCCCAACCGTAGACTCTTCTTCTGTAGAACTTTGCGAATAGCCTAAGAGAAGTAACCGATACGGTAAGGCAAAATAAATGTAGCGTTAGGAGTACGATCAGGGTACGAGACAGTTCGGTGCGTCGCGAGGTGAAGTCTGGAAACACTTTGAAGAGTAATTGTTTAGCTTCACAGCTTGAGTGGGGCTGTTGAGCCTTTTCACATTCCTTTTCCATTTTTGTTTTAGTGTCGACGAAAACATGGCCAAGCTTTGAAACACACGTACAATTCCGTGGGGCCGTATTTTTAGCCAGAATGCAATTCTATTGTAACTTCGTGGTTTTATTTTTGCTTGATGAATTGTAGAGCCTCGTTTTGTAAATATTGTTTATTCAACAAAAAACTCTCCGCAATGAACTGGGATCGTGAAACAGAATTCGGGAGAATGACTTATTATCGAGCTAAATAGCGGCTAACTGTTATTAATAAGCAATACAATGGAGAAATCCATCAAGCGGTTAGATAATTCAAAAACTCAACTCTACTCAAATAAAATTTGTTTTCCGCTTAAAACATATTAAGATGAAGAGATGCAACTCAAAGTGACAGCTTGAGAATCGTCGTATCCTAGCTCCGGGACAATATACATAAACAACAATCAGATGGGCACAATGAATTACTTAAATAACAGATCAAGCATAACACTATTCCAGCTGATAAAATAAGCAGTTAACTATATGGGATAAAAACACATTCGAGTCAATAAAAAGTACAAAAAAGTAGGTCAATCGACATAATAGCACCGTAGTCTTACAATCCATTCGGATTTATGGGTTTGTCTCGTGAATCGTTAACGGCAAAACGTCTGCAAACGATGACACATAGGAACATTTTACTCATTATTTTAACAATATGAAGGAAAAATGGAAATTTTAAATTCATTGATATTTTAGCAATTGTTCTGTGTATACTAAATGTAAAATGTCCATAGCCCTGATATAACTTTTACATTCAGTTATTAATTTCCGGAAAAATAGTGGCATTTCCTTGCAGCTAGCTAGGGGCAATAGTTTGTCCAAAGATCTTGGTAAACAATGTTTTCATATTTTAATTTAAATAAACTTATTTACTTTTAATACAAATTTCATACAACTTCTAGATATCTTATTCCCAATCCACCTTTCATAAAGGGGTTATATGTATCACAGGTATATTCACACTGAGATGATTTAACTTCAAACAATTGACAAAGTGATGGCTTTGTAATGCTTCATTAGTTAGGTTCTAAGGTTGTATATCAAGAAAACAAAATAGAACATTGTCTAGCTTTTTACCGTTAATTTTTGGACGGAGTTTTGACGAATGTACAGGTCTGAAACCTCAGGTTTTTAAAAATTTAAAAATCTAGAACATTGTTCTAGATTTTTCAGTTTAAATTATGACGCGTGTTAAGAATTTAAAGGTCTGCAAACCTCGGGCATTTAAAAATGGCGCCCAAGAAAACAAGTGGTGTGTCGTATTATATCTTGTCGGGGTGGGCGGGATGCGAGTGTTCCAGAGTGAGGACTTGGCGACCTCACCAACCCATAGGCGCATTTTCCCTGCTTGCTAGATCGTTCCTTTCTCAGTATTCCTATGGGCAGCTATTACTGTTAAAAGTATTCAAAGACCAAACAAGGTCTCAAATACAAAAGAAAGACGTCAAATTTGATTTGAACAATGGTCTCAAACTACAGAAAAGGGGTCAAATGCAGAGAAACATGCAAGGTTAACGTATCTAAAGATTAAATACGGTCTCAAAATACAACGAAGACATCAAATAATTATGGAAACAGGTCTCAAATGCTCAAAAAACACGTTAAGGCCTCGACTACAAAAGAAGGTGTAAAATGCAAAGAAACATGGTAAAACACGTAATGGTCTCAGCTACAAAAAAGGGTGTTTAATGCAGAGAAACATGTCCAAATTGCCACGAAACGGTCTCAACTACAGGAAAACTGGTGTGAAATGCAGAGAAGCATCAAAAACACCCAACGGTCTGAACTACAAAAAATGTTAAATGGCAAAGAAAGAAAGATATGGAAAACACATTAGGACCCTCAACTACAGAAAAGGATTGTCAAACGCTGTGGTTTCCAAATGCAGAGAACGAGTGAAAATACACGAAAACGGTCTGAACTACAAAAGGTGGTCAAATGCAGAGTTACGAGTCAAATTACAACGGAAACAGTACATATACAGAAACAGGTGAATGCAGAGAAACATCAAAAACACACAACGGTCTGAACTAAAAAAGATGTTAAATCAAAAAAAGAATAGAAAAAAACACATAAGGACCTCAACTACAGAAAAGGATGTCAACCCCGTGGTTTTCAAATGCAGAGAACGATGTGAAATACACGAAACGGTCCGAAGTACAGAAGAAGGTGTCAAGTGCAAAGAAATTTGTCAAAACACGATAAGGTCTCAAGCAGTCTCTTTGTCAAAGCGAGCAATCGCGCAATCATTAGATTGAGTTTTATACACATCGTCCATTTGTCAATACGAAATACGACATTGTGGATTATGCAATTAAATAACCCACTGCTGTGAATTTTGTAATGATTTGTATTTTTTTTATTAATTAATTTATTTTTTATTATTTTCTATTTAATTATTTATTTCATTTGGCCGTATCATCTTTTCTAGATTAACTAGAGTAGCCAAACTTAGTTACATTGTAGGAGGGTACAAGCCCCTACTATAACCATGTAATTCATTCCCCCCGGGTGAAGAATTTTTAGTTAAGTATTATATGAAACTTTGAAAGTGATGACGTCACTGATGACCTCATTAGAGGACTTTTTAATTACAGATATAGTGATTTTTAAATTTATTTTGTATTTATTTTTATTTTTTATTTAATTTTTAATTTGTGGTATTTGTTTATTTTAATTTATTTATTTCTATTTATTTTTATTTTATTTTATTTTTTATTTATTTACTATTATCCTTTTTTAATTATTTTCTTCATATTTATTTATTTATTTATTTACATTTATAAATTTATATTTATTTATATTAATTTATTTATATAAAATTTATTTATATTTATAATAATTGACTATATATCAAGAAATTACATGGGAAAGTAAATATAAATGAAGAAATAAATAAAAAAACGAATAAATAAGAAATAACTAAATAAATAAAAAATAAATAAATGACTAAAAATAAACTAAAAATAAATAAAAATAACTAAATAAATAAAAAATAAATGACTAAAATAAATCAAAAATAAATAACAAAAGAAATTAATGAAAAAAAAATAATTAATTGACGTGTTTTTCTCATCTTTCTCTGCATTTGGCATCTGTAGTTGAGACCGTTACGTGTTTTTTTATGTTTCTCTGCATTTCACACCTTTTCCTATAGTTCAGACCGTTATGTGTTTTTGATGTTTCTCTGCATTTCATATTTTTTCCTATAGTTCAGACCGTTATGTGTTTTTGGTGTTTCTCTGCATTTCACACCTTTTCCTATAGTTCAGACCGTTATGTGTTTGATGTTTCTCTTCATTTCACACCTTTTCCTATGGTTCAGACCGTTGTGAAAGCAGATATAGTCCGGCGGGAACCATAGCCCGGGGCTCCATAGACGATAACGGAATAAAGCGTGAAACTAATGTTGCGTTAAGAGTCAACTGAATCGATTGCCCTATTGTTCACCATTGTTCCCGGTGTGAAAGCAGATATAGTCCGGTGGGAGCCATAGTCCGGGGCTCCATAGACGATAACGGAATAAAGCGTGAAACTAATGTTGCGTAAAGAGTCAACTGAATCGATTGCCCTATTGTTCACCATTGTTCCCGGACTATGAGTACGCCGGACAATGGTTACTTCTACACCGGACTATGAGTACGCCGGACGATAATTACTTCTACACCGTTACGTTACGTTCAGACCGTTACAGCGTTGTCTACATTTGACACCCTTTTCTGTAGTAGAGACCTTTACGTGTATTTGACATGTTTCTCTGCATTTGACACCTTTTTGAAGTTGAGACCTTTACATCTTTTGGACATGTTTCTCTGCACTTTACACCTTTTCTGTAGTTGAGGCGTTTTCGTATTTTTACGTTTCTCTGATGCATCCTTTTTATATAGTTGTGTTTTGACATGTTTCTCTGTATTTGACACCCTTTTCTGTAATTGAGACCTTGCGTGTTATGGGCATGTTTCTCTGCACTTGACACCTTTTTCTGTAGTTGAGACCGTTACGTGTTTTTGACATGTTTCCCTGCATTTGACACCTTTTTTTTAGTCGTTGATACCGTTACTTGTTTTTGACAAGACATTTCTTTAGTTGAGACCTTGCGTGGTTTGAGATACTTTTGACAGTAATGGCCGCCCATATATTCCACAGTAGTAGTGGCATTGCTTCGGTATTTTTACAGGACGTGACCCCAATATGACGTCACAAAATTTTAAATCCAAGCGCTCAGATTTGTGAGTGCGAGTCCTCTAAGAAAAACTAAAAGATCGAAATATTATTGAAGTTTCCGGTTCAATTTATGTAACTTACCATACCAAACTTTGATTTTCTAGTAGAAATTGGTAGAAATATGTGAGCTCCGTGCAAGAAAATGAAAGCTAAACACGCCGAAAATACGAACCAAAATGGGCGAAAGTCAGAGTCACGAAGTACAAAAAAGAACATATTTAGGCCCATGAAATTTACCATCGTCGGAAAATCCTACAGAGTTAGATCTTGATGTACATTAGTTTGTCTGAAAAAATCGTGAATTATGGCATGCTAAGACTGTCATTCGCATATTGTGTTTTGAATCTGAAATGCATTTGCATGCGTGACAATGACACGTAAGCATGACGCAAGTAGATACGAACCTCGTGTAGAAATGTTGTTGACGCTAGAAGAAGACCGGGCTTTTATGTTGTCCCTTGGAAACTTTCAGAAGGAAGAAATAGGTGGTTAAGTTGTTGGTAATTTTATTGGGAAATGGTATCGTTTTACAGAAAGAAAGGCACTCCAAAAAAAAAAAGTAATGATGACTGAATGACGACTTAATTGGAATCCCCATGCTTCCCCAGAAATGGATTTCCTAAGTAAAAGGTATACAAAGATGATCAGACTGTTCATTCCATCAACTAAAACATTGACTTCTATGGTAGTGGATGGTAAACCGGATTGCAAATTGCTACCTAAGTCTACAGTGGCGTAACCTGCATGGCGAGGAGGGATGAAAGGCCCCATGCAAAATCCTACTCCTCAAGGCTCTACCCAAATGAGATCAGAAAAAAAGAGTTGATTTACCTATCAACTATCATTTTTGACAACGTGTTTTCAAACTGTATTTTCTAACAAGTACGGTTACTACCATCAATAAATCCTACAAGAAGATAAAATATACCAATAATTTTGATCTCGTCATGCTAAAAATTCGTCATTCATTTTGATAAGATGCGCATTCGCAGGTACTTGAAAAATGTAAACATTGCAAAACTCTGCTGGAATTTGACAGCATGATATCGACGTTGGAGATGAAAAATTGTGTATTTATAAACAAAATATACATATCTAAGACTTATTCTGCAGTCTGAGGGAATAATTGGTCTTGTTCTGTGTTAATAATTCATTAATTAAAGTTGCTAATGAAAACGCGCGAAAAAATATCGTTCCTCGTACCCAAGAGTGCTGATGCCGTTCACCAATGTTCGAACCCTTAAAAATTGACCTTTTAACGGATATATGCGGCGTTGGCGTTTCTACTGTCCAGTTGCCTAGGGTTAAGTGGTTTGCCATCAGTTAAGTTGATTAGGTAGGGTTAGAGGTACCTGAGCCCTGAGATGGACATACTCACAGCAGTTGGTGGTTGGTGATTCGAGTGTATCCCCATACGATACAGTACGGGTGGCAACTGGACCAAATGCTGGACGCATTATTGCTGCATGTACTTTCTATATGTGTTAATCCCAGCAAACCCAATATCATTGTGTCTAAAACCCAGCATCAGGCTTTGAACGCAATCGTAGTGCTAACAATTCAAACGTCTAATACTCTCAACGGCTGAGATGGTGAGATGACTTTGTAACTTCAGAAATGTTCAAAATCTAAACATTTTTTCTTTTGAAAGCAAGCATCTGTACAATCTCTAGATTAAAGCGCCGATTTAAACAAATTGGTTCAGACTCGCATTATTTGCACCTGGTATGGTGCCAAAAAATAAGCTTCTTCCTTAATACTGTTCTGTGTAATAGGTGGGGTGTTTTTGCTGAATTGAAACCGTACAGCTGTCCATTTTCATCATTTGAAATTCGTAAAGAGTTACCTTGCCCTTTGAATATATTAAATTCGCTCGATGATTTGAGTGTACGACAACCATGGTGATGACTCTTGTTGTATTCAAGCGCCAATCATTCAAATTAAATTTGGCAGACTTGATAATCTTGAATATTTTGGATTCGGGACTTTGTGGAGTTCTATCAGATCATTCGCAATTGTCGCCGTTGTCTATGTATATATTGATTTACCCATAATCCATGCCGTGGAAAAGAGTACGTATTATGTGCCGCCGGCTGGGTCGTATTTATGGGTCGTTTCTCCCCCACCATGACTTATATATAGATGGGTCATTTTTTTTTTAGGTTATTGCTACTATATGAAAGGGGTCAATTTTTCAATTTTGGTCAGATTACTATGAAAATGAGGCGATTCTGGGTCTCGTTAAAATCAACATACCAAATGGTAGATTTTTTCGTATTTTCGGCAAAAAGTTAATATGAAAATGGGCAAATTGTGCTAAGGATTACTATGACAATGGCTGCAATTTTCAAAGCCAATAATCCTTAACGGCTCTTAATGCCATTTTGCCACTTTTTCATAAAGTGGAACAAAAGCAAGGAAGTGGACACTACCTTGTTTTAGGGGGAAATAGACGCTTAGATCTAACAAGCAAAAATAACGCTACCTCACTTTCCACGGTCATTGTCAGGTTGGTCTGGCCTTAAGGATTTTTTCCGGAAAGGACGTTAGATATATAAATGGTCGAAATTCCAAATCAACTATATAATTATAAATGGGTCATATATTTGTACAATTCGATATGTTCTTGTCTTGCTTTATTTGTTACTTATTAGTAAATGAGTAATGGTTTTATGTGCCTACACTATAACTATAGGTAAAGGAAAGTATCTGAGGCAACCGATCGTTAAATGTTGTGAATCGAAACATATACATGTCCATGTATTGGTATGGTAAGTATTCAAGTTGGCGCAAAAATCTCATGTACATCGAAGTCGGGACTACGCTATGCGTTACCGCACCTGCGTCCGTAGGCAATCGACAGTATATCGGTCGGGGGTTCTGCATAGTGTATAATCAGCATAAATGCTAGTTCTGAGAAACGCGTTGCGTTTGAATTGAAGTGGAGTTACTATGAATGGTGTTGTAATAAATGAATAAAAGGAAATGGCCTATTTTAAAGTTGTGTTATGTTAAAGACATAAATGATTACTAACTGACGACAGTATGAAAATACCAAGAAACAACGGTTTCCGTATTCAAAATGGCCACTTGATGTGAGTTCGATGTTTGTCAAACCCCACAATGTTGATCGCCTGGCTCTAAGGAGTCGAATACGTATTCGACTGCATGAAAACCGTTGATTTCTAAGTTTGGTTATGGTGAGATTACTATAGCTAAGGGTTTTTACTATTTTAAATGATGATGCGGATGCCACGATTATAAGAATAACGATGGCGGTGATGATGGTTGAGCAACTTAAACGCTGAAATAAGGAGGAAACATCGAGCTTGACGACGACAATTTGAGACTACTAATCGATGATGATGATTGATGATGAGTGTGATGGATAATTTTTTTGGGGATGATGATGATGAGATGATGATATGCTGATGATATGATGATGGACTTCCATATAGCGGTTAAAGTGGAAACATTCACTGTTGCATTATGTTCGGGTAAATATAGCGCAGCAGGGACTGACCACGGACCAACGGAATTCAGGAAAATTACACCTCTTAAAATTTGGCTCCTTAAATTAATATCTTGAATGAGTAGCCAATATGTTTTACTCCTTTTGCCGAAAGAAAAAAACATTAAAATTTCAAGAGTAAATTTTTCCAAAGACCTTCATCTTCTGAGGAGAGCTAATGCCCAGAGCTCCTACATCTCTCCTGAACAGTCTTTTAGGAGCTCAAAAAAGTGAACTCTTATTACTGAAAGCCCTATGGGTTTGTTATGACATGTAATTAATGAAGCCCCTTGCCGAGCTCCTAAATGAACCCAGGATAGAGTTATTAATAGAGCTCCTCTTATTTCATAAATGATGCCTGGTAAATACGTTAGAAGGAACACAAACATGGTAGTGCATGTTATAAAAATTAATAAAGTAGTGGCATGTTGGACACACAATAAATATTGGGCAAGAAATGTTTCAAAAATTACGCTCAGAAAATATTTAAAAGTTAAATGGAATGTTTCATAACTTCAAAAAGATTTGGAGGGATAATAAAAGGTGGTATATTTCTCGTTTTTAAATTCCTCATTACATATATAGTTCCTATCTTTTCAAGTATGACACGCTTAAAATTACCACTTGAAAACTAACGTAACAATGAAATTGGGTAATATACTCATAACATCTACATATCTAACAATTGGAGGGCACTAACGCTTATACAACACCTTACCAAAGAATATCACTTTGTCCCTGAAGGCAGTTTTTTAAATGATGTATATCTTAGTAATTATTTAGTTTGCAGAATATCCAGTTAACTCAAAGAAAATCAAACTTTCGCAATATGTTTACAAATCTGTTTTTGTAACACTGTTTTTACTAAGGGGTGGCGTGGTAAACACCCCGGAATTCCATTATTATAAAGCAATAGATATTTCGGATGTTGGTATACCCGTTGATCGCATTGGTCCACCGTTTTCCACTGCTTCAACATAACCTAGTAATGGCGTCACCATGACGTCAAACGTGTCACAAGTTGGCAAAAGTGGGTCATTTCCACAGACACACATCATAAGTTAAAATGAAAAAACGAAATTTTGCATAAAGGTAGAAAGAGTGGATTTTCATCGGTTTGGCCCCAACTTATATTGAAAATGACTAGTTTTTTTACCTCAACATTTAATTTTAAGCCATACAGTGTGCACAATATTAAACAAAACAATGCAACTCATACTAAAGAGTAATGCAGTATCATAGCGAATAAGTCTCGAGGTCGGAAACCTAAATAATGGCGCCCCATTATTTTTATTTTTCCGCCCGGGGATACATTATGAGCCCATGGATGATACTACAAAACCTTTATTTCTATTCTATTAACTAAAAAAAATGATTTATTTTGTTGGTGCATAGGTTTTAAGTTAATTGCTTCATTTATGTTGTATTTTGTATGCTGATTAGATTTTAATGAAAATAAATGATAAGAAAATGCATTAGCGGTACATTATGCAGAATAATGGGCAGTAAACTGACAAATTAGAATGCTGCATTTTCAATAATGGGTATAGTAGAGGTAGTAGAACCACTACCACCCAATAGACTCGACGCTAACCCCCGTGAGCGGTGCTTACCTTCACATTTTTTCGCGGAAAATTAGCAGAAAAGATGTGCAAATAATTATGAAGACTTAACGAAAGTTTTGAAAAACGTTTTTTTGGCACCGCGGCGAAAGTTTACGGGGTGGTAATCCTCCCTTGTATAATACGAGGTTAATGTCACTATCCCCCCCCAAAAATATATAAATGTGCTTGTATTGTTACAAATGTTAAACTACAAAAATTGGATAATTCTTTTTACGCGCACAGAACGAAGGTTTCAATAAGTACAAGTAACATAATTAAAACATAAAAATTAAAATGTGAATAACATGACCAATCCCTCAGAAGTATGAAAGGTAAATTTCACCGATTTTGATCAACTGAGTAAGTGAGTAACAATCTTGTCCCAGATAATACGTATTCGTTCACACCTTATATCTGTGTGTGCTTGAGAGATTTGGACACGCAAAGCTATCAAATACGAATTCGATTGTTTGTGAAACCCCTTTTATACAAAATGCGTGTATTCGACTGTGGCTATTTTGGTTTTAGGGATGTAATGTCACTTTTATTTTTTGGGTACAATTAAAAGAGACATAAAATGCAACAGAATCAACTATTAACTCAATTTGACCAAAAAATCAGATCGAACACTATGTCGTGGCCACGACGCTATGAAGTGACTAAAACAACGAGGGCAAAAATCATGGGCTTGGTGGTGAGTTGATGAAAGTACAGGGCAAAAGGTGAATTCGACTGTTATTCGTTCAGTTAGCACTGTCAATCATTTGCTTTAATATGATGGATTGCACAAACGGGATAATGTTACGAAAAGGTCAGGATTTGTTATAGTTAAAGAAGTCAATGTTATTGGGTTACCTCAGGACTGTAGTGATATCTCGAATACCTACTTTCTGTCCAAACTGATTGCACAGGTGTCAAGTGGGTAGCATTCGTCTTTGACCTTATGGTCAAAGACGGATTTGTCATCTCATTCGACCCATCCCTGAAAATGTTTTCATCAATGTACTCTTAAGCAACAAGATTTTTTTTATCAATTTATGTTTTTTTTTAATATCATGATCACTATTTGCTTTAAAGTGTATGCAATGTTGTCTTTTAAACCAGGTCGCCTTTTACTAGGTCCAATAAATAAACTGCCAAACTCACGTAAAATATTAAGACTTTTTACTGGTGTTTCTGCTAACTGACTAAAACACGTCTTTTGATGCCAAAATGTTCTTTGATTCCTAACCACCAAGAGAGTCGCAGAGGTGAACATGATTCATAAAATGATAAAGTCGACCAGCTATGCGCATTAACAGACTGTCGCTCTCCGAAAAAAAAAGTCTAATCGTCCACTATGGCACTATGAAATATTGATATTTTATACTCTACTTAGCATTTTACAAAGCACATGCATATTTATTTAAACTTCCCCATAAGTGTAAAATAATACTCTGCAAAAGTCAAGTACACTTTAATTCCATTCATTGCATTCCTTCTCAACAGGTAAAATTGCAGAAAAATAACTAAGATTGTTCCATGTTCCTGATTTGAAACACGTACAATGTTTCACACTGAGTTCCGATGTTTTAACGCAACATCAGCAGAAAGAAATTAAAGAGTAGATCAATACCTTCATCTGCCCAAGGCATGCTCGATAATACATTCGTAGCTCCAAGCATTATATTTAGCTGTGAACTTTAGAAGGGGCCAATAGACGTAAGCCCCAGGCTTATTTCATCCAGACCCTGCTCTCCAGGAACGAGATCCATTACAGCTAAAACGCAAATATTGCTACTTGATATTTAGATGGAATTTCTGAAATACTATAAAATACACTAAAGATTAACTCCCTGCATCCCGTAAAAATATGGCCATGCATAAAATGTGGTTCAAATAATCCATAAACAACCTATCCCTATCGCTTCTAAATCTTCCATGCCCCCGGAATACCAACGCTCTTTAAGTAATGTTCTTAACGGGTCACTTGGTCTGTTTGTTTACTCTATGTTGATCTAGTTTTTAGATTGCTTTTTTTTTCCTTCTTGCTTTATCTTGTTGTTGTTGTTTGTTTTCGTTTTGTTTGTTGTTTTTTCTTTATTTTTCTTATTGATCATTTTGTCTTAGTCTTGTATAACTTATAGAAGATTTATACTAAAAACATCTTTGTTATTGCTACCTTTATGAAGCCGCAGAGATTACATGATAACCACATTTTTAACATGAAAAATACCCAAAATGTGTTACAAAATCACAATACAAAGACATCAATCACACAAAGGAAATGAGACAATAAATAACATAATTAAAAACAAGAACAAGCAAACGATAAATGAAAGTTAACACACCGTGACCCATAACAAGAAAAACTAGAAACAAAGAAACAAACCAAACGGGGATTAAAAGGAATTAGTACAAAGACGTTACATGTTACCGGAAGAAAAAAGTTATGGAAAAACCACGGGCTTGAGGAAAGTAATAACTAACAAACACACAATTTACTTGTTTTTGTGCTCAGCTCAAACCTCAAGAGGCGCATACAGACGTTTACCCTCAGAGGTAAAAAAATGCGGACTCCTAGCCAGCTATACTTTTGTTATTTTAAAACATGAACGGATTTTTCTTCTTTAGTTCCAAGCGCAGCACTGAGAAGTGACGCTCCCTTGAGATATGTCTGTGTTGTCAGCTTTCCCAAATGCATGAACGTACTCGGATAAAAAGGTGCATTTCTAGAACAGTCCCAAGATTGCGGGCTTCGCGAAATCCCCAGCTAAACAGATCCGGTTGACATTTTCACTTACCCTTTTCAAAAATAACGACCGGTCATTGTAATCTGAAAAGCTAACAGCAGTATAGTAAAGCTTGGAAAGAGATGACGACGACCGATTAAACAAGCGTGCACTGTATCTAGAAAGCATCTGACAATATTTTTTAAATCGCGAGGCTACTACAATTCGAAATGATCGTTTCATTAAGTTATGAATATGATCTAGTGACCTCTTGGACCTAAAAGCTCATACAAATGCCTGCAAAACATCTTGTCCTCAGGGACACGCTCTGGTCAGACGTATTCGCTTAAGACTTAAACAAAATAAAACTAATCATTTTCTTAATCAATCTGTAAAAGGAGAAAAGGGTCATATTTCAGAGAGTGATAAATAGTCTATATCTCAGAGCTTTTTAGCTCTACTTTCATATAAGGCACAGCATTATCGCAAATAAGTTGAGCACTTGTTCTTATTTCAAGCAATAATGTATTTATGGGTAATTCTGAGGTAATGAAATGACTTTCAGGTTCACTTTCTCAACTTTCAAAACACGTGAATGATAAACAGATATCAGTAATCTGCCGAAATAATTTTTTGTTTTTCTGTTTTGATTTATTATTTTATTTCATTTTTGTCCGGAAGATATAATACCAATTGATAATTTTTTTGCAACCTGTTGTTCACACTCCTATTCGCGTTTTGTTTTATTAGAGAGAGCAACGTGTGGGTCCAGTGGGAAAACGCAGGACTCATGATCAGTAGATTGTGAGTTCGAGCCCCGCCGTGGCCAACGTGTTGCTTTCCCTGGGCAAGACACTTTATCTCGCTTGCCTCACTTCACCAGGTGTAAATGGGGATCTGTTAGGGGTAATCATACTTTGCGCCGTGAATGGGCTGCCGAATTTTCAATATGTGAAAAATGTGATTAATCTTAGTGACAGCGGAATAAATGTAAAGCGCTTTGAGACTTAATTGTATAAAGCGCTATATAAATGCTTTGCATTTATGTTCGCGGACAAGATAGCTCAATCAGGTAAGCGCTCGACTCCAGTGTAATGCTCATCCTGCGTATAGGCGTGCGTTCGAGCCCTGTGAGATTGAGCTGTCTTTGTAATTTCCCTGGCAAAGAATTACGCTTGTTTGTCTCGATTTACCCATTCGATATTTGGGAAGCTTGGGAAGCTGGTCCCGACTGCGATGGTAATCTCGATGTATGTTTGCTGATAAGGGAAAGCGCTGATCCCGATCTGCTGCATCCCTTGAAATGATGCTACATGGTTTATGGTATGGTTGGCCCACAGTGATCAGCGACCATTTGTGAAAGCGCTTAGAGGCCAATAGCATAAGGCGCTATATAAATCTCTGCTATTATTATTATTATTATTATTATTCTTGGGCAAGATATCAGTCGGTCATCATGCATTCAATTTTAATTATATTTCTGCTTAAAATAAATGGAAAAAATCCAGGATGATAGTGGGTTACCGCTCCTCTTTTTTGCACCCTAACAAAATCCACTTTTCTGGTGCCAAATAATTTATTGTGTCTGTCAATTTATATCTTATTCTTAAAAACAAAACAAGATGATGAGAATGGGTACCATACCCAGAGACGCATCAACATCCCTAGTACAGCTATGGTTCTCGTCTTTCAATTGATACCAAAATGAATACCAACAGGCGAAAATTCAATATAACGAAAAACGTTAGGAATACCACCAGCCAGAGATTTTCGTGGTGTGTTTTTGCTTAAACACAAAGAGTGTTTTAGTGCCATAATACTTTTTTGAGCCAGTAAAGTTACAAAATAATTTCCTACTCTATATCCACAACAAAGTACTAATCACAGTATTTTAATAAATCCTCCTAAATGGGACCCATCTGTTTCAAATCAATAAAAACATAAGCACATTGTACATTTGACCTGATCTTCATTAATATGTCTATAGGTAACATATCCTGCACTTGCCTTATAAAGACAAGGCGGTCATATTAATGAGATCAAGAGTTATTATGCTTAACTTAATTTTCATGATGAAAAATTAGACATTTTGAAATGACACACATTAAAGGAAATATGTCAAGATTTTTGTCAAGCTCAGTTTGACTTACATTCATAAAATATATGTACATACATCACGAATTCCCGAAAAATAATACAATTTGATGTAAAATTAACAAAATAGAGGCATTTTAATTTTTTCTTTTTTGACATTGAAGAAACGGGCGGATTTTTTCGCCATGCTTCATTGTCCAAAAGCGCCCAATTTTGCTCTCCTCGGACGTCAAGTGGATACAAAACATCGGTTGACTCATTGTTATTTTTTGTCATTGCTGAACACTGTAATCTTTGATGGATTAATGAACGTAATAATAAAATTTGAAAATAAGTTACAGAATGAATGACATATTTTGTTTCATTTCGTTGTGTTTTAATTATTATTGATATAAAAAGCACATCGATCGCAGTTCACGGGGTGGGGGGGGGTAGGACACGCACCTGCTCGTTTTGGGCTTTGGGGATTTCCAAACGGTAATTTGTGGAACTGCTACGTGCATTTACATGTATCCTGTGTCTCAGTTTCATTTAAAATCTCCTCTTAAACCCTAGTTCAATACATCTTATAAGTATCATGATAAATAAATTTATTGACTTCAAATTCCGTCGGGGTTAGTGGATTAACCCCGCTGCAAAATAGTGTATTTCCAATCACGGTCATTTAGATTTAATATTCGTGACCAGGCCTAGACTTTAGGCAAGGCTGAGTGTAACCGTCCGATAATACGCGTAATAGCGCCCTCCTACCGTTAAGTCTTTGAAAAGGACTAGCACTCGAGTCGCGCCGGATGTTGAGGCCGATTTGAATTCAGGCTGTTGCTGTTAGGATGGCTGTCCTACCCCCCTGCAGTTTTACCGAATATGAAAGAGCAACACTGCGATTATGATGGTCATCACTTTGACGTCACCATTTGCCGCGATGTGGATTTGTCGGAACCGTTTTCGAGTAAGCTATTGGGCGGAAATTAAAAGGGCAAAATACGCAACAAATGTGGAATTTTCAACTTATTTTTATTTATATGTAATCTACGTTTCTTAAGCCTTTCCATCCATCCCACATTGTCCACATATTCAGAGAATCATGCCATAATTTCCTTTACAATATTTAGATATTTCAATTTATTTTGTCACCTAAAGTGGACCAAATTGACACTCATCCCTTCACTACACATATGGTCCATTAAAATAGGAGCGATACTACAAATATTGGGGTCTGAATCTGTGTTAGATTGACATTCTAAGTGTTACATGTTTCATGTATGAGCACATGATACCAAAAACGAAGTACATTTATCAAAAAAATTTTAAGAACTCGATAGCAAAATGTAGCTGATAAGATTACCCAAAAAGATCAAATAAATTTGCTCACAGGTAACTGATACAGGTCCTACGGTTATTTTTTTTTTAAAGTTTAATCAAAATCAGAGCAACCGTCTATGTTCTGTTTTCCTTTTCCTACCAGGAATCAAACTTGCAATTCGCTGGAATTTGGCTAAAACAACAGAAGTATATTTACACTGTCTTTGCACCAAAGACCACACTATTCTTGTCTAAAAATAAATGGGCATTTTATCTATAAGAAGTTTTTACAGCTATCTTTTTTTCCTCTTTAACACAGATGACAGCCGATTATCAGTTTCTATACTAATATCCCTCATGATGAGGGCCTTTATGCATGCCAGGAGGCTCTGGAAGGGAATCTACTCGAACTTCCCAACGAACAGCCCCATTATTCGCCTATAACTTAGTTTGTTTCTATAATTGGGATCATTTTAAATTCAACAAGAAGTTCTATATTGAAATTTGGGGTACGGCCATGGATTCGCCAATAGTCCTTGAGGTGGAAAGCCATCTGAAGCAATCGTGCACTTTCTATAGAAGTGTAACCTTTAGTACACGCAATAATTTGGACCATAACCAATTATTTCAAAACGGGACCCCAGCTGGATTACACCTGTGGCGAACCGTGGTAGCCATTTTTCAAAATGGCTGCCAATTCACATTTCATTGTCTCAATCTCGATGAATAGCACTGATCACTGTGTTATACGCATATTTTGAATGTCAGAGTGTCCAAATGTACATTTTTATAATGTATTCTGTCGGCATTTTGTTTCCATATGGCCGCCCATTGGCACTAAAATCAACATCTTTTCTTTATTCTTGTTTAAATGATATGAGTTTATTTTTTTACGTCTAAACTTATGTTTTTAAGGGTCCAGAAGTATCAAGTCCAAATATGACCATAAATTTGAAATCTCAGCTTAGGTGTATTTGAATATAACACCCATTTGAGTTAAAATCGACCATTTTCTTGATAGGGCATTATATATAATATAATATATATATATATATTATATAATATATGCGTTTCGGCGGTCACATCCCGGAGCTTTCTCCTCCGGTTTTTCTTGTTTTTGCTGATGAAGGTCTTTTTAGCCGAAAAAAAGCTTCAAAAATAAAACTGGTGGAATGCACATCGGATGCTTATTTGCATATTTCGTGCAACTATAAATATATATATATATATATATATATATATTTCGCTAATGTAGTCGTTAGGGGAAGGTTGTAATATTCATATGTTTTTAATGAGTGTTAACTACGCTGTCTATAACAAAATCTTCTTAGAGACAGCCCGTATGACAAAATCTCCAAAATTGTTGAATAAATTTGCATAAATTTTCATAAATTAAATAATACACTTCTATTGTTATTATAAAGGGAAATAAATCGCAACTACAACGGAAGGCGTTAGGGGGAAGGCTCTATATTTCCGCCCTAACGCCATAATGAGTGAATATCAAAAGCTCACTTCCACTTCCCCCTAAGGCACTAGATAGCGGATTGGTTAATATATATAATGCTCAAGAAGCCATTATTTTCAAATAAGTGTAGGTCAGTCATATCGAATCTAAACTGATTAACAATGTATTCATCTGACTGTTCATACAATATATTGCAAAGGGAACATTCGCAACAATCGCAAAGGCAGGTCTGGTACAGGGTATACAGTTGATCTGCTGATTTCACAAACACGCACGTACCAACGGTTTGAAAAAATGGCCCTCCTGATTTTGCATATTTTAATTTAAAAAATTAACAAGACACCTGCCAGAGGTGTACAACCTACTGATATGTGTAACCATTATATTGAGTTTTTTGTCTAAACATCAGACCCAGACATAAAATTTTCACGCATGACTTTTTCTTTGAAGCCTTGCGCTCGATTTAAGACCCTTTTGAAAAAAAATCGGACCTACGTTTATGAGGGGCGGCGTTGGCGTATGCGCAATGCTGCGAAGAAAAGCTATTTTCCATTGAAATTACACAAAAGAACAACATCAGGAATCCATTTTTTTGTGCTAACGATACAGTTTTTTTAAATGTTTTATCTTTGAATTTGATTTAATTTGTAGATAATGCATATGTGTTCATACTTGACACACAGCAATGCCATAAAATTCCAACTTTTTGCTTGAAAAAGTGCGAAAAACCATGAATTTGCGATTTTTGATATTTTTTTGCATTTGTGATGACGTCAATGTTTTACGTCACTGTTGCGTCATACAAGTATGTTGGTACGTTTTTTTTGACTCGGGAGAGTCATAGCTATATCCCATTTGGTACCACACATATGATATTTCACATCAATCCGTTTCCGAATACTAGGGGAGTGAATCCGCCCCCCCCCCCCCCGCCGGTTCATGGGTCCAAAAAGCCCGGCTATTTTAGGAATCTTCTTTGCATTCTACACTACCTCTGCACCTTGTTAAATTTACACCGATCATTGCATTATACGGTTCACTAGTAATGTACTAGGCTAGCGGGCAGATATCAATAGCGTTTACAAGGTGACGCACCCTGGCCGCCTGGTACCTACATCATTTTGCCTAAATAAATGTCTAAATGATAAAAATAAGTTCTACACGTTTTCTCACTTATGTATGTGCACATTTTCTTGAAAATTAATTAAAATGTCATCTCCCTCTTCCTTTTTTTTCCTGAATAGCAGTGACCAAGCGATGTAAACCACGTTCCATTGACTCCATCACATAATGATTATATTGATATAAGTAAATCCGCCCGTTTGAATAGGACAGCGGACTTCAGATTCTCTGGGACTGCAAAGTCATTGTTATTGTCCATGACGTTGAAAGGCTTTGAGTTGTTATCACCGCCCGATATAGATTGAGCTATAACCTCATTCACGAAGAAATTAAAACTCAAACTTCGGCTGAGAGTTCAATAACTTTGACCGCATATTTAATCATTTATTTAAAACGGAAACGAAGATGAGCAAAAAACATGAAAGAAATTTTAATTGGCAAGCTATGACCTAACATCTTAGTGCAGAACCAAAATCCATAACTTAATCATATTAATATAATACCTCTTTTCTATTCAATTTAAAAGTTTGTTCGGCACCGGTTTACCTGCATTTCATATAGGTTAATGATTTTCGATTTCTGCTAATAACGCTGTAAATTACATAGAAATGGGGTTACGCGACAAGTTACGGGTTTGGTTCTGCACAAAGATGTTAGGTCACAGTTTGCCAAAAAACTTTTTTCTCATGAGCCTTGTTCATCTTCATTTCCCTTTCGAATAAATGATAAAATATAAGGTCAAAGTTAATTGAACACACTATAGAACCTCTAACTTTCTTTATTCGTGAAAGAGGACAGGTAATTGATGTTCCACGTCATGAAAAATAGCTTAATCTAAATCGGGGATTTTGTAGGTTGTAGAATTTCCCTCTCCAACTGATGGACATGGATGGACACTATACTCTTGGCACTTAGAACCACTATGGGTTGATGGCCCGATTCTTTTCGAAGCTCTGGCAGATGAAGAAGAGAGACTTGATACAAGTGATTTGGATGACGATGATTCAGACGATCAGGACTCTCCACCTGTTTCATCAGAGAACGAAGACAGCGATGACTCTGATGATGCATGATCCAACTATGTCACCAACAAAAATAACATTTCCAATTATATTATAAATGACAATGCCAATTATGACACCATCAGCTATGTCACTTCCAATTATGACACTGCCAACGCTGACACCATCAGCTATGTCATTGCCAATTATGACACCATCAGCAATGTCACTGCCAATTATGACACCATCAGCAATGTCACTGCCAATTATGACACCATCAGCCAACCATGTCACTTAAAATCTCAACTTACGCCAAAACTAGTGTACATACGGACTGAAGACATGTGCGCTATCGATATTGCCAGCTTACCTCATAGATGCGTTTCAAGGAACATTGCTAAATACATGTGTCACCAACCAACCATGTCATGTACCAATGAAACTTGGCCACATTTTGTTCACAACCAACCATGTCACTACTCTTTTTTGGCCATAAATGTCACTTCTAAATATGTCAAATCTGCCAACTCACATGTACCAAATTAATGACTTTTGTCATTTTTTGACACTATATTTTCTATACTTGGTGCTCCTATCTCCACAGGAGGGAATTACGTTCAACCAAAACAACCAATGGCTGCCACAAACAAAGAACCCAGTAAAGTTACATTTGATCTTTTTTTGGATTCCTTGACCTTGTAAACATGGGTATAGTTTTAGACACAGAATCATGCTCTACCTCTATCAAAGGCGAATGTATGTAATATAATACAATTTCTTGGCGGCCATTTTGAAAAGTCAGATTGGGGTGCCGCAAAATGCAAGGGTTCAGCATTGTTTATCAGCAGTGTTATTCAATGGTGTCATTGAATAGTTTGACCCTTAAAACGGGTGTAGACACCAGAATTTGGCCTCTACGAATCTCAGGGGCCAAGATAGAGGCCAAAAAAGTAGTTATGGTGGGGGCCATTTTGAAATTCAAGATGGCTGCAACAACTAAATGGCAGCATTGTTATCAATGGTTCTCATTGAAAGCTCTTACTTATAAAAATGGTGTCAACATGGATTCCTACACCGGACAACCTCACAACGAGGTATTGGTAGTAACAACGACGGATTACACATTAATTCTAGGAGAGTTTCTTTCAAAATGTTGTATAAACATATGACAGCCGGCGGCCATCTTGGTGGAATCCAAATCCATACCATGTAACATGAACTTCTAATGATAAAAACGATTTCAGAAATGAATTCCCAGCACTTAAAAACCCCATACACGATGTATTAAACATAATACTAGGTTAAGTCATCCAAAATGTGTTTGTAACTTTGCTATGACTGCCGGCGGCATCTTGGAATTCCAAATCAATACCAGTAACATGGACCTCTAAGATAAAACGATGTCAGAAATGCATTACCATCCACCCCTAAAACCCCTAAAACGAGGTATTACACATATTTTTAGGTATCAAAATTAAAATTATATTTTTAAAATGGCTACCGGCGGCCATCTTAGATTTGCGGAATTCGCAGCCGGTTTCGAAAAGCACCTGTGTGATTCTTAAAGTGGTAAATGGTCCAACAACTCAAGTCTCACAATCTCTTGCGGATGAATTGTAAGCGGGGGGTTCTAAGCAGGTCCTGGACTAAAACATACTATGGCCCGAAGCGAAGCGGTGAGAGCATAGTATGGTTTTTGAGATCACCGAGGGGCCTATAATTTTTACTCTGCTCGAACAAAAAAAGTCAATCATTTTTTTTTATATACCGACTTAAAGATTCTGTCATCTGATTGGTTACTATAAAGCACACTTCATAATAGGCCTAGGTTTTATCGTACTTCTGTTTTGTGTTCACGCTATCGTGCCCTCTATTTTTTGTCAAACAGTCATTAAATCAGGCCATTATCTTGGCAGTTGTGATTCAGCTATATCATCCCAAAATGATCTAGGTTTGTTTTACGGCCGTGTCTGACGTTAAAAAATTGACTGAGGGACCAGGGTGAAGAAGAGAGATCGCATATTGATGATCATCTCTTGATACAGCTATGGCACTACGCTTGCATGTATATTGTGTGTAGTGGTACTACCGACTCAGTAGATAGAAGAAGACCACATTGTTCATTTGCGGCATAGTTTGCTATGCCGGCAATAGAAGAGTGCAATCCCTTCAGTCCAGGTTTTCTTCATTACGGTAAGTAGTTTACACTCTATGCCCCCCTTTCAACCAATCAAGATGACAGGGATCTTTAAATGAGGTATATAATCTCTTTTAGTACTCGTGGAGAGCCAGACTGGCATATCACTATTAGTGGATACGCTGCCACATCTAAACAGGTGTTTGTTACTTCCTTTCTAATGTTGTGCATTGCCATTCAGTGCTAACGTGTGTTTGAAGATGTTATACATTTAGTATTAGACAGCAGATTACAAAGGCTACAGTATTATTAGGAAGGCATAATTAGAACATGAATGCGCATTTTTTTCATCTTCGCAGGAAAGCACAAAATTTTTTTTGGTTTTTTTGGGGAGGACACTTTTCATGCACATTCCGCCCATAAGAAAGCCAACACCTTTGCGATAAACCTTACAATTCCTGCTATGACTTCATGCATATACATTTCCGATTTCATCTTGCCACCCCTAACATTCATACTCTCATAAAAGAGGAAAAACAGTATGATAAAGAAAAAATGGTGATTTAAAAATCGGCAGAGGTCTAGAAGAAAGAGATTTGTTGGTAATATCTAGAAAAATATGACTATATATTGCCATTAATATTTAAGGTCATGAGATTTTACTTCGTTGAACTGTTTGGGCCACCCTGTATATGTAATGCCATGAAACCCCAGTCTCGTTCCTCTCGGGCTCTCGGGAATCTCATTATCTGTTTCTATTGGAACCGGCTGTTTAAAGTGGTCATCTCTCCCCTCGGGAAATATCATTCACTAACTTACGGAATCAATATTGTAATTATAAGGTGGATATGATTCACATCCATGATAGACATATCAGACATTCCTCTCCTGGACATCACCGGATGCCTGTGCACTGGTGACAATATATGTACGCCATGCAGACCCCTATGGAAAGTTAACTAGTTTCTTTTTTAATTAAAGGCCTGACTCAGGTAATTTTTTATATGGTTATTTTGATATAAAACATAGGCGAATTTCCTATTTGCGCCAATAGGACATTAAAATTTTTCACATTTTAGGACTATGTGAAACTCTCGTTCCACCTTAAGTGAATCTTGACACAGAACTGGGGGCAACGCCGTCAGATTTGATTCATGCTTTCGTGTTTATTGTATTTTTTATTTGTGAAATAATTCGATTGTAAACGCTATCTACCGACAAGCAAAGCCAATCGGCCTCGAAATTTGCCCGCCCCTCAGTGCGTTCTGAGTACGCCATTGATAAGTGCGTGTGTGCTGTTCATCATCTTTCAATTAAATGGCGGCCCAATTTGAATTGTTTTACATTGACATTACATGTAAATACACGATTTCATAGTTCTTCGCAGGCAACTATATTTTCATTGTAATTCCATTAGGTACGAAAGGATTCAGTATTTCGCATACTAAAAGGCACCAGAAGGATATATTTTATTTACGAAATAAATCTCATGTGTAAGTCAATTATGCTTTAGTCATCCAATATTAATAACATTTCGTTTTTCCATTAGATTTATTATGGTCACCACGAAAACTATATCACTTGTCTTTTCCATATGCTATATATTTTCGGGCAGACCCATTCCTGAGTGGCTTCCATCGTGTGACTGTAAATATTACCCATTACCTACAGAATAAGAACATCTTCTTTTGAATCAATATAGTGTTTTTTCAGCGAAGTTTTGCGTTCTTTTCTTTCAATTCTCTTTTTGAAAATTGTTTTGGGCACTCATAAATTATCCGACTAACCATTCAACTTTATTTTTTGTTTGGATTTCTCGATCTTCAGCTGAATGGCAAAATCTGAATGCCTGATACATCTCTGACAATTTTGGAAGAGGCCAGTTTCTCGGCTGGGACACATGCAGCGCCATTTGTTGGAACCAGGAAAAATGTTCAATTCCAAAATAATCGTTTAATAGAGGGGATTACTCGTCGTCTCCATCGTAATCTAATGAAATGTTTTCAGTCCTGACGACAAATCTACCTCGTCTGTGCCTGAAGACTAAATTGGAATATCAGTACTATTTAAACTAATAACTTTAATACGCTATGGTAAATCAGCAATTCTACACTTAATCATCTAAATATCATCAATTCACTTATACATTAATAGATTATGTACAAATTTTGAGGAATACAATAGCGCGTAATGTATTTTTTTCAACTGTAACAGATGAAATGTCGTTATTTCAAGTCAACAACAATTTAAAAAACTATTTTTAATCAATTCGTCGGTTGTTTAAAGCAAGTACCGTCGCGGTTATGATGTGGTGGGAGAAAGATTGCGGATATTACGTAATATGTGTTAATTTGCTCACTAACATATGTGCCAAGTTATGCTAATGAATGATACCCAGATTCTAATATTATGTGGACCCAATGTTAACGCCTATATAAGGTAATAAATTGGCAATGTCCATCCTTGATACAATTTTTCATAGTGCTCGAATATCGCTAACCCACCTCTTGCTAACATCATGCTTCGCCAAATAAATTATATTTTAAGGATAGGATAATTGAGAGGTGACCATTTTTCAACCCAAACCAGGGGAATGTGGTGGCGTGTCGTGATCTTCATTATAATCCGGGGGGGGCCGGCCAAGATATCGTCGTTTTTTTTTTGCCTTTCCCATGGTTTAGGCACTATCACGAACTTGACAAATATTCTAAAGTCGAAAATTATGTTTATATCATATTTGCCACCCACTCAAAATCCGTTGGAGTTGAAGAATCACTCCAGTGTAATTATTCTTTTGTAGAATAAACGGTACAAACGGGATCCAGTTTGAACTAGGCTGTTTGACCTCAATGTTTCAATCGCAGGGTCACCGCTATTTATAGCTGCGCCCATGTCCACCAGGCCCTGTACAGTTTAGGCCATGCACCACCTGAATGACTCGCTGACCCTTGCATGTAGCAATCATCTCATGTCTGGTCTTTAAAAAAAACGATTTGATGATAGTTTTGCAGCAAATTAGCACCACCGGACTAAAGCAAGCAATTTAGATCGGTCGTGGCTCCGTACGGGAATTCACTCGCCACTCACTGATCTTTTTATAAAGGCGACAGTGGACTCACTGTTTCTGCGGCTCGCCAATACTCGTCGGAAGTTTTGTCCTATTATGAAGCTTGTCCGCCACCGCCTTATTATAATAATGTTCCACAGTGCACTTAATAACTCACTTGGAACCTGTCAAAATAGGAGGTGCAGAAATGCAGGAAGTCCTCTTTGCATTTCTATGTTGCCCTCTTAAATTCGCACTTTTTCAGAAGCCCAAATATTTCTGAAACTTCAAATGTTGCAGTTTTATTTGCAACTATTCCGCTTCCAGAAAAATCAGAACTGAATTTTTGGAGTAAAAAAATAATGCCAACTGTACGAGAGGGAATAGTAGTGGGTTCTAATTCTATTGTATATTTTTATCTGTGAAGTCACTGCTGTCAATTTGAGTAATGTAAGTTTTGTTGGACGATGGCAAAAAGTTGCATTTTGTAGTATAGGCATTGAAATACAAGGCCACCCAGACTTTGTAGAAGACTACTACCGATCTTAAGTTAAGAAAGTTGTCCTTGATAATTCAGTCTGTTTTTAGTTAGTTATTTTTAACAAGAAGCACAGAATTTTGGAAAAAAAACATCAAAAAAAAGCTAACATAAACAAAACACTACAAACACATATTATCAAGTGTGTCGTGGTACCGTTACCTAACCACTCGAATAGGAAAATGCCCTTAATAGATATGTCCGTTCACCAACCACTTTGAGGTCCTGACTCACTATCAGGCCCTCCACCATGTCCCCCAAGAGTTACTATCTAACTATCTATCTAATTGCCGCAGCCGAGATGCTCTTCACCATGGAGCGCCAAATGTCCCTGTGTTGTCATTAGGTTGGGGATGGCAGTGGATCCTGCTGGATGTCTTGAGCAATCGCATCAATGTAGTTAAATGGGCCGACGACCCCTTTTTTGGCATGGTAACTTCCAACATGTGACGTCTGAGACTACTTGGTCAATCGCCACGAGATGACAGTTGACCGGCAAATAGGCACGGAGTTGGGCACGAAGATGAAATTGGAGGGATTTCCATTATCGATGCTTTGGTCTTGTGCTCACGCCAGTATATATTTGTACTCGATTAAGACGCTTGGGTGGTGCCATACCAGTCTTCCTGTAGCATCTTATTCATGGTCCAGGTCTCAGATCCATTATAACAGGATACTTCTACACAGGGCTCTAAAGATTTTCTGCTTGGTTGAATTGGAGAGACCAGATTGCCATAAGTGGTTGTTGTAGTTATTGCAGGCATTCCAAGCTTGTCATTTGCGTGAAAGGAAGTCTTCTTGCGTCGGCAACATAGGACCTAGATACTTGAAGTCTTGACCTTTTGAGTTGGCTACCATCTGACTGTGCCAGATAGGTTGTGACGTCTTCTCATTGACAGTCATTATATTCAGTCTTCTTGGCATTAGATGTAGGCCGACTTGTCTGCACAGTAATTCTAAGTGATGTTAGTAGATCTTGTGCGCCCCATATCAGATCAGCTGTTTAGAGCTAGATCATCTGCGTAGTCAAGGTCTGTGAGATGCTGACCCATGTGACGTCGGAACGCTGGGTTGATGGTGAGTCCTTGTCGTTCATTGATGTCAAGATTATGTTGAGGATGTAATCACCCACGATTACGAAGGAGATAGGGAGCAAGAGTATCATATCCTTGGAGGATCCAGTAGTTGTTAGGAACTCCTTTGTGGGCCCATCCTTGGTCTGCACAAAGCTATAATGGGTTATTTTACATGATGGCAATTGCCTTGACAGTCTCATTGAGCGACACCCTAGTTGGCGAAGAATATGCCAGCATTAACCCTGTAACCCTGTCAAACGCCTTGGAAAATCTTTTTTTTTTGTAAACAACACCAATTGCAGCTTTTCTCTTGGAAATTCTAAACTCTTCTATGATCCTACTGATGGCACGGTATCTGAGTAGTGTTGATCTGCCTTTGCGAAAACCGTTCTGCGTTCCGTCTGAGGTGGGATCGATGTGAGGAGTGATTCTGTTGAGCAAGATGAGAGTTGTAGCTTTTAGCGGCCAGTGGTGAAGTGTAATTCTCTGAGTTTTTGGGGTTGTTGGAGGGCGCCTTTTCTTTGGTCGCGGCCTGATGAATGATGTTGAAAAGGCAAGCTGGGTTGTTTCCATATAGTGTTAATTACAAAATTCTAACAGTTGACATGGAATAGTGGATTCTTCCAGACTACTGGAGGAATGTGTCGCGACCAGGTGTCTTGGTGTTCTTCAGTGTCTTACAGGCAAGATCTGAAGCTCTTCCATAGTTGAAAAGGTCAAGTCTGGATGGGAAAGGGTGTCTGCTATATTGTGATTGAAGAAAAGGTTCATCAATCAAGGTTAGTGTTCTTCTGAACTGGCTTGCCAGGTAGAGAACTAAAGTGACTGAAAACCATGGTCAAGGCGCTCTCAGTTGTTTCACCTTGATTCTTATAGGTGGGGAGCCTTATCTGTGTCAGCTCCCGCAAGGCCTCCAGGCAAGCAGATGACTTGTTTCAAGATGTCGGGCAGTCAAGTGTTTTAGCTTTGGACTTAACATGCTCAAGCACCACATTGTAAGAGTCATCAAGTGCAGGCCTTAGCAGCATCAAGGTTCTGCTTGGGAGCTTCTGGTGGATTTAGTACGGTGCTTATTGGCTGCAGACTTCAGTTTTTCTTGGCTTGCTGACCTTTGCGTTTGAGGCAAAGCAGTAGTCTTCTTCTTTCTTCTAGGTAGCATCTCCAATGCACATTGCTTTGTGGCATGAAGTGAGGACATTATAGACTGCGCTGGAGTTCTTGGCTTCAAGCCTCATCAACAAGAGTGTTGAACCTGTCATGTACCGCTACAGTATATGACTTCACAAAGCTTTGTATCCCCCCACTACCTTCCTCCAGTTACTTGTTTCCATGGGATCTCTGGGAGGGGTTTTACTCTGACGTAACTGATATGGCTCCTGCAAGAGACAGTTCTATGATCTGACTTAACAGCTTCAAACGTGTTGTAGGCTCTTGAGGGTTGTTCTTAATGCTGTGAATCCATTCTTTCTGAACAGAAGTTAGTCCAGTTGGACACGTTCTCCATTTGGGCGACAGTAGGCCTGTGTCCACTAGTTACCTGAATGATTTGGGAATTGGATTGTGGAAAACAAGGTTAAATTGTTCCATGGAAGTCCTTCATGTAATTCCATTATGTTAAGACTCGTTGTTGCAATTGAACAGCGCGTCGTCGGGCCCAAGCTTAGCGTTGTAATCTCCAGGGAATGTACAGAAGATTATGGCCTGGAACTGGTACTGGTGGCATGGAAAGTTATCGTAAAAGTGAGAGACAGTTTCTTCTGATGAGTCGTTGTGGGGGGGTAACAGCAAGACTGTGTTTTCAGGATTGGCCCTCCGTGAAGCTTAAGATGCGACTATTAAAGTTGACAAGGTTGGCACATGACTTGAGAGACTTTGGTGATAAAAGGAAACCCCACACCTCTGTAGATGCATTTCTCGTGTTCTGCCATGCAAGAGACTGTAATAAGTGCATATCATGGATATTCTCCTGTAGTAGAGGTTCAATGTGCACAATGCGGTGCTCTTGTATGCAGATGACATCAATATCTTACAGTTGTGCTTCATGTACGAGTCTTCTTTTGGTGTTGTTGGAAAGTGTCTGGACATTAAAAATGTGTAATGATGAAGCAATTTGCGTCTAACAAAGTTGTCCATGCATCTTTTGTCAATATCAGGGTTGGACCGTCCGTAGGCTTTAGGGACCAACCCATCATTGCATATTGGGATAGACCAATGTTGACTCCGAAGGCACAGACTTTAAATCAGGGGCTTTTAACTGGTGCTACGTGTGAACTATTCATCTTGTCAATTAGCTTAATTAGGCCTTGGGGGGGATTCGCAAGGTCTCCAGCACCCTTTTATGTGGGGAAGGTCCCTTAGCCCTTGTCCTTTCACGGTGACACCTGCAAGGCAGCAGTTGCTTTTTGTCAGGGATGGTCACTTAGCCTTTGTTCGCAAAAAAACCAACCTAAAAGGCAGCAGGTACATTTCACCATAATTGGTTTGACCTAAGTAAATACCTATGGACCTATTTAACTCAATGAAGGAGATAAAGGAATACTATTACACTTAACACCAAAATATCCGAATCTCCTGAAGCTCGTGTTTGACTCTGAATTTTGTATGTAAATGGGTGTTTACTTACTGATAACGTTGTAATTTGGTGAAGTGCTAATGGATGGATGTGTACTTGCACACCCCTACAGTATAATCATTATATACTAAAAATCAAATTGCAAACATGTATATAGCGCCCTTTATCAAATTAAGTCTTGATTCCGCTGTCACAAGGATAAATCACATTTTCACATATTGAAACATTCAGGCATGCCAATTATAAAGGCGCCAGTATGACTACCCCTAACAAGCTCCCGATTTACACCTGGGTGAAGTGTTAGAGAATTACTTCAGCAGTTGGAAAATTGAATTTCTACTTGGTACTTTTAAAAGTAACTGTTAAGTAATAACAACAAAATGGAGAAGTAAACAACTGCGAATTACCTCCCCTGACGCAGAGACCCTGGTTCGCCACCCTCTTGACTAGTATTTATGAATGACTTGGACACCCAACAACCAATGTTTAAACCTTACCGGATGGTTCTATCAAACACCATGGATCGTATGCTATTAAATTTTTACAACTATTTAGGAACCTCTCTAGCTAATCTCACAGTGTTTTTTAGGGAACCCAAACATAAACTAGCTATAGCATTTGCGATTAATGCAAATCCCAAATTAGCACTTGTCTGATTGAACAAAAAATTTAATAACATAATCCACCTGCTGTCTGCTGCTCCAGATTTTATTTTAATTGAAAACCATTGTCGTTAAATAACAAAAGTTATAAATACCTCTCTTACCCCCCCCCCCCCCCCCGTACATTTTCAACAAATTTGCCCACTTTGTTTGTACTTGTGCGCGTGAATTGTGTGCGTGTGTGGGGTATGTGTGTGTGTGGAGTGTGTGTCTGGTTTGTGGCACAAGATCGTATGTATCAATATATAAATCTTAAAAAAATCGAAGAGAATAGTCCATCTTGTTGGGAGTTCGGTTAAGCACTCAGCCGTTAAAGCACTCAGTAGTGGATCGTTCCTCGTCTTTCACCAATGTTTGGGTTCCCATCATGCCGAGCTCATTGTTGTACGATCATGCACTCCTCCAGTGGCCTTTCTCCTGGTATTCAGTTTCTAAGTATCTAAATCGGAATTCCTTCCATTAAAGCTTCACCGGTAGCATCATTTACTCTCTGATGTGAACGCATAAAGTGGGCTGCAACAGCACAGTTTTAAGAACCCCTGGCTTGATTAACTTTCATGGAGTTGAAAGACAAGTTTAAAAATGACAAAGTAGCACGAACATCAATTGAAGCTTTGTTTGTGCTTTAGGGCTAATTTAAAGTGTTTAAAATATTTTAATTCAATGACCAAACAAATATACGGCAACGCCATACAGGGTGTAACTTGCGTAGACATACCAAGCTTAATGCTGGTATTTTGTTTTAACGAGGACCTCATATACAAAAATATTCAAATCGATAAAGCAATCTTATTAGTCGGGAGTAAATAGTTCAAATGCAAAGAAAAAGGACGTGGTCTAGTGTCCCCCTAGCACTTTATAAGACACGCAGTGCCATGATCGATTAATAACTTCTCTTCCCCCATTTTCAGAAAGCAGCACCGAACACTTCTCCTGGCGTCCGTCAATCAGAAGTATATTTTGTACTGCCATTGTACATACGATAGTAGATTTCAATTAAGTTAGACTTCTTGCATATTTCCATGAGGAGACTGGCCTTTTGGTGGCTGCAGCATGAGGTGACCAAGGGCATTAGATTTCTACCAAACCAGGGTGATAATAAAATTTTCAATCCAGCCTACAATTGATCATTGGTTTTTGTAGTTCTTAAAAAATACGTGATGACAAAATTTTAAGTGATGGCAATGTGCATAAACCAAACATTTTCCAAAATGGCAGCCATTTTTAACGGTTAATAGCGGTACTATGACAAACTTAGTGTCGACATGTATGTTGTCTGGGTTAAAAGGTTCAATATGCAATTGCATGGGGTGGCGTATGGAAATTTATATACACGGCTAATTTGAAAGATGGCCGACATATCATCTAAGAAAAACGTTTATTTCTTCTTAGATAACCGAAGAAGATGATTTGGGTGTTAAAATTAGTGTTTTTCTGGGATCAAGGAGTTCAATAAACATATTCTCAAAAACTGTAAGGATGAATATAAAATGATGTTTATTTGCAGAGGCCAACTATTTTCCAAGATAGCCCATATTTCAAATACAACCCAAGGGTGTAGAGTTACTGCTAGGTCTGGCATAATGTGGCAAAGTTGGTAAAATTTATTTACCCAGATGCTTGATAATTTTATTTAATACCAACACAAAATCCTCAGTAACTTCTTATAGAAACTTCTAATAAGCTTTATGGTCCCTGTGACGAAAAACTAAAAATTATTGACTACCAACAGGTGTACACATGGACCATGGACAAAATAATAGTTTCTCTTAAAGTAATACAGATCTAAATATCAAAAATACCCATGTAATTCCATAATTGTTTTGGGTGAATACATAGAGAGTAGTCAAAGTGTCACATTTTGGGTGTAACATTGGTGATCCATGTATACACTGGCCTCACAACCCGGCGGACCACTTTTGAGAATATGCGGTTGACAAATCTTGACCTAAAAACACATACACTTTTCACCAAAATCGTCATCCTAGGTGTTGTATACATACAGTATGAGGTATAAAGGATTTTACCTTTTATATGTTGACCATCTTGGAAAATAGTGACGTTTGAAAACTTCCATTACTTTTATATTCATCTGACAGTTTTGTAAATAGTTTGATTGAACTCCTTGACCCAGAAAATCTTTAATTTGATTCCACAATCATCTAGCTATATATAATAAGAGCTGTAAGGTCTGTGTCAATAAAATATCAGCCATCTTGAAAAATGCCGGCACATGCAACATTTGATAGTTTTGAAAATTGTTGTTTTGAGTTCCTTAGCCAAGAAAACACATTTTAACACCAAAATTGTCTTCTTAGGTGTTTTTTACTTTAAGATGGCCTCCATTTTGGAAAATGGCATCGTGTACAAATTACCACCACTTTTACTTTTGTCATTACCTGTTTTCATGAATTCCACATCCCTACGGTCAATTTTAGCTATGATGACAAATGTTATTATTCCGACCGCGGTACCACTCTCCTAAACGGGTTGGTGCTGCAGCACTATTAACTCAAACCTTTTGTACTCGAGATGTGTCTCTAATTGTTTCCCTCGTTCCAATGATATCAAAAATACCAATATTTTTTCTCAAGGATCCTCAAACAATTACAAAGATTGATGACAGTATTTAGCGATTTTGTGAGATCCTAGGGGTGCTAACCGTCAATCAAGGAACTTGGTTTGGTAGAGTAAAGTTAAGCCAATGGCACAAAGTACATTCAATTATTCCTGTTGTTTACAATGATTACAAAATCGATGGTTGCCAACGGACACAATCATTTCAGAGGGCTACTCAGTGTTAAATTAGTTCAGACAAAATAAACTGGGCATTTCACAGGGCTATTCAGTGTTAAATTAGTTCAAGCAAATAAACTAATGTATGATGTAGTATGGGATTGATGTCAAACCAAATCTTCCTGGGAAATAGCATATTTTCTGATTGACTTTAAGGCCATAACTACATCACCGAACTGCTTGTAAATCACGAGTCGTGTAAGTGAATTCACAGGAGAGTGATTTTGAATAGATTTTAATAAAGTATTTTCCCCAACTTTTAAAAGTACGAGTCCGTTAACCATTCGTTTGAACAGACAAAGAATCTGTTAAAAATAAAATAAGGCCATTTTTGTGCAAAGTGACCTTCAAGCTTTAATTTCATATCGAAATGGCAGGGGGAACCAGTTTATTTTCTGATCAGAAAACTGTGTTTGCGTTTGACGTAATTTCAAGTGAAATTTATCTTGAAACCAAGGAAGTGGCTCCATTATGAAAGCAACGCAAGGCATTTCGCATTTTAATTCGCGTAACCCCTTTTGTTATGCTAATATACTGCTGTGATTGGTGATTGATGTGCTCATTTCTTACATCGTTGAGTGAACAGTAACAGAGACAAGCCACTGCCAAACACCATGCCCTGTCGGCAACAGAACCGCAATTGCCATACGCAACCAATATTAAAGTGCTTTTAATATTTGCATCAACTTAGTATGTAGTTGACATTTCGCAACAAGTATACATCGTTTTACAATGAATTCAGTTATTTTTGCCCCAAATCAAGACATCTTCCAGAGTATCTTAGACCAGCTATTGAGTTCACAGCGATTTTATTGCTTCTCGTGTACAGAAAATAACGCATGTTGGCGGGGGTGTGTTCTTCCCAGCTGACTGGTGGGACTCCTAGTCTTATTTCTGAAAAATGATGTGTTTTAATATGAATTTCGACTGCCACACGACCCATAATCCTCACGAGTTTTATCCTGCGCAATTGCAAATATTTGCTGCAACTTTTTTAACGCATTTAGAAAAAAAAATCTAGCGGGTGTCCTCGAAAGATGTAGAAATAATGTTCTATAGAGATGGCAGTTTTGTTTTGTTGGGACAACCCCTAGGAATTATGGATTTAGATTTTGCTTGCATCATTTTAGTCACGCTTTCATGTGTAAATGGAACTGTCGCTGGCCGATGTCAGCACCCCCTGTCGATTAACATTTAAAATCGTTGTACACGATTGTAGTGTGTTAACTGTGAATGGTGTATCGTTCTTCAGTATTATTTGTTTATCCTGGGGGCCGCGGTGGGAGGGGGAACACATATGGAATGGATGGGTTGTAAGAATGGCGCTCCATACCCGGGGCATTCGGTGACAGAGTACTCAAACAAATAAGGTTTATTTGGGTGAGAGACAGCAAAAATGTCCCAAAATAGGTTTTTTCTGGTAACAAATTTGCAACATTTTCCAGAAAATTGTGTGTGTTTAAAATTTTGCAAAAAATTCACGCTAAAAAAAATCAGAATGTTCCAAAAACTACGGGTGTTAAATGCACAAAGCCAAATAGGACCCATATATACGAGCTTTTAAGTTAGTTTAAAGGACAGTGTATTGTTGTAGTTCAAGTTCTTTAATAACCAGTTACATAAGTATGTCCATAGAGTTTGAATTGTACTGGGGTGTTTTCTTATATGTTGAACTAATTATTAACCATAATTGAGCAGGCAACTCTTTGTCCTCTCTCTATTATGTCAATATGGGGAAGCCAGATGGCATTTCTTTTCAATAGTAGATAACTCTTTTGTTTCAGATTCATATTTATTTTGTCTCTCTTCACAAACATGTATACAAAATAACAAATGACAAACCTATATTGTATAAAGTCTTGACATGTTATGTAACATGGATCCGGGTCAATCATCTTCGATACCTTAGTTTCGTCAATACGCGCTTATATAGCTAAAAGACAAACTACGTGACTTAAGGCAGACTTAGAGATTTTTCCCTCATTTTTCAAAAAGAAAATCGTTTTTTTTGCATATAACATAATGCTTGTCCATAGACTAATAGTGGCGATAAAGCTAGTTTTCAAATCGAAGTCCTTTCATCTTGAAAATCACAACATTGGGGGGTTTTTTTATAAAATTCCGGATCCGGAAATTTTGTTATACACAGTATCCTATGGCACGTTATACAATAAACAACAAAAAACCATAATTGTTTATTGCATGAAACGAAAATCGATTCATCTCCAACTTTGGAATTGGGCATTTTAGGTCACTATCTTTAGTTTTAGTTGACTATTTTTATTTATACACAAAAAAATTAAATTGGGAAAGTCTCTGATGTTCAAGAACCTTTAATCTTAGAAAAGAGACTTTTTAAAACTCAGGAACTGGCAACTGGCAACCTACATTACATTTTATTGGGGGGTGGGGGTAGGTCACGACCTGCTCGATTTGGGCATTGGGGATTCCAAACGGTAATTTGGGAACTGCTACGTGCATTTTACTATGGCAGGCTCTGTCTCCCTTTCATTACAAAATCGTCCTCTTAAATGGACATAATGGCTTGAAAAAAAAATGACATATGAAAAGGACCTTACCTAATCACTTCCACGAGTTTTGAAAACAATTTGGATGTGTTCCTCTGTAAAAACAGTACACCAGGAAATTTTTCCAGGGGGAGGGTGGCAGCTTGTGGTGTGTTTCTTCAGATCCTCGGAGCCAAACACGGGCGCTCAAAAAAGTCAGTAACATTCACTCACCTGTTTATTGAATACCAATGAAGCAAAGACGATAGTGGATATGTGATTAAGAGTACTAGTAATGTGCGCTTGAATGCGTTTACATTGACTTCAAGAGTGATTTCATTCCAAGAGGTTCTATCTCGATAGAGAGGAAAAAACGTTACGTAATCTTAGAAATTCATCGTCTAGCATGTTTTGCCGACCACAAAGAAAAAAACATAGATACCAACAATAGAAAGCAAGGCCTGCCTCCGCTTCTTCAACCATACTGCGGGTGCCGCGTTGCATATTAAACTAATTCGGTAGTGATACAAAATTGATGTATGGTTAGAGGTGGCCAGGTGTAATAATGTGCACCTGGATCATGTGCTAGGATACTCTTTTTGTCTCATAATGCAATGCGCGTTAGTGAAAAGAGTGTATTCATTGAGGCGTTGATTTAAACAAGACGGGTGGGGAACGACGTGTCATTCATTCGTTGTGTGGCATGGGTAGGACAAAAATTTAACCACCCAATAGCACCCACATCCATCAACTGATATTTTGGCGGATTGTTTGGTATCGAATTGACATTATGTGTTATACAAGCACCCAAAACTAATAATTATTCCTTGCAATATTCAAAAATGTCAGCGACCAGCACGGACGACTGGTTTGGAATGGGCTTCACCCCCTGATTTCATTAAGCACAGAATCGTTTTTCTCTGCTACTGGACAACATGTTTCAAAAGATTAGCGGGCAATTTTAATTTCCAATCCACTGACATCCTATTAATGCAAATAACCTTCGGAAAAGTACCGAGTTGACACATCGAATCTTACATCGTTTTAACACTTAAGTGACCAAAGGGGGGGGGGGGGTCTAGGGACCCTTCAAATTTGTTTTCGCGCTGGCCGCTTTATGCGTGGGATTTTTGCGCCGAAATTTTTTGTAATTGTCTGACTTTTAAATGCGCTTCTTTTAATACAAAACAAAAAAATAAAATCGGCCAAGCCGTTAATGAATTGATTAGTGAGGGTCCCATGAACCCCCCCCCCCCACTTGGGCCACTAAAGGAAGTCAGCTGAGAATATTTAAAAAAAAAAAATTCAAGAACCAAAGCATTTTATGTTTGTATATAGGTCAACACCTTACATATAAGTAAACAATTAATAGCAACATTAAAAATAATTAACCCTTTATGTGCTGAAAACAAACAATTTCATTGTGGACGTTGCTAAAACGTTACTCTACAAAGTCTATGGGAAATGACGTGTATTTGCAACAACCGTTAAAAAAAGGTTCTAAAAACCTCAAGTTTTTTGTTAAATATATGTAATTGGGTCTTCTAGAGTATCAACATAAAATAAGTTAAAAAAGTTTGATGTAGCGAAAGTTTCATTTGAATTTCCGTCTTTTTGCCCCTTTTTTACGTGTTTTGAGAACAATGTTTTGCCCCTAATTTGCAGCCCAAATAGCAAATTTCCATTTTTTATGGCTGATTTGGGTGTAAGAGAAGATACCAGTACTTCCCACAATGCAGTGCTTCCAATGGAAGTTTTTGTACAGGTAGTTCATGTGAATCGTTAGAGATGAAAGTCTTAAATGCAAGTTTGTCATCAGATTGTCAAATTTAGCCATGTTTCATCTCTAACGATTCACATCAGTGAGCTGTACAAAACCTCCATTGGAAGCACTGCATTGTGGGAAGCTACTGAAATTTTTTATTTGGGGTTGTCTTAGGCACCCTTAACATGTGGTATAACTTTCGTGCAAAAAATTCCTGCGTGAAAGTGGTTTCCTTAGGGGGATCCCATGGACCCCCCCCCCCTTGGGCACAAATGGGAGCTGAAAACCCCTTGGCACTTAAGGGTTAACAAATAATTTGAATTACCCATTGCTAAAATGACCTGAGTAGATATTGCCACAGTCACGACACTGAATAAGGCATACGTGTCACGATGTAAAGCAAGTAACCGTGAGATTTCTCAAAAAAAATGGTACAGTCGACTGTCGGCAGAGGAAGGCACTTATCCTCAGAATCAATAACATCTCAAGAGGCCCAACTGAAATTATGTTTTAACCGCCTGGGCCTATATCATGCACGCAGGCGATATGAAGTTATGCAGATATTGCGAGTTGTGTCGCGTTCTATAGTTTACTGATTGTATTGTGAAAGTGCAGTCAAACATTTTTGCGGCAATAAGATATATTAAATAACAAACTTACCCTCATTAATCTTCCACTTGCATCCGATTCCCTCTCGTTGTCAGAATTCCTCTGCTAATTTCAACAAAGCTTGTTCAATTCAATGTCACAGTGCTCTCTTATTTCTGTAAGAGCTATCCATATTGCATCTCTCAAATCAAAACTGTAATTTGTTCCACTGCCTCGTCAAATGATCTCTTAATCGCTGTTAAACTGAATTGTTTATTTTTCCTAGAAACGTAACCATTCATGTTAGCCCACACCAGCTCTTCAGGGTTGAAGTTACAATGATAGGGAGGCAAACGTACAATTTCATGGCCGTATTTTTGCCAAATGTCAATTTTATATATTTGAGCTCGTGGTTTATTTCTCTTGACGACATTGTGGAGCTCGTTTTCCATATTGGATAAAGTGGGCGGGGGGGGGGGGGTAATATGGACCCTTAAAGTAAGATTGTCTAATTAAAAGATATTTTACAAGTTTCTTTAAGGGCTGTTTCATGTATGGTATGTTATCCATAACGGTTGTAACTGATAATTTCTTGTCAATTTGTTAATATCGGTAAAGTAAAGAAGTAAATTTGTTAATATCGGTAAAGTAAAGAAGTAAATTTGTTAATATCGGTAAAGTAAAGAAGGTTTCTGTTTTAATTTTTACGATCACAATTATGTTGACTAGTATTGATTTATATATATGCTCGTAGTACCATATTATATCTGCTCTGTTTAATCGATAGATCTTACCTTTGTTGATACAACACCGATTTTTTTATGCTGTTAGTATTTAACGTGTGCTTTTGTGGTGCGCGAGAGCGTGTGGACTGTGTGTGTGTGTGTAGTGTATAATTATGTATTCAGGGTGGAAGTAAAAAAAAAACTTGACCCAGATTGTCTCCGCCTTTTGAATTTTAAATAACATACATCTCACATATGTGGTGTCATCGGAAAGCCAAATTTCATTATCTTTAATAGCTGCAAGATATCCAATCGGATAGTATAGGCCGAGATACTAGTCTTTTGCATCAAGTAGTCAGTTTTACCCCTATCACACGGATTCCCATTAAATACACGGGGCGGGGGGGGGTGGCCAACTAAGACAAATGGATCCCCCAAAATGATGATACGGGTATTGTCAATGTGTATGTGAAATATAGTGGTATCGCAAAGGTGACAAAGGTCCGTATAAGGGAAGTTCTATTTCAAAAAATTTTTGTAAGATGTGGCATATTTTTGTCTATTAAATAAGACAATACTTTAAAATCTGAAAACGTTGTCACCGATGTCTGTTCCTATATGGTATGATTCATACAACTTCTCCAGACAGGATTACATAGATCAAGTAATATTTTCAAATGATTTAATGAGTGATGGGACTTAAAAGTGTTAAGAGGGTATCGGTGGTAAATTGCGACTTAATTTTGTGGGGTTAAATAGCGTCGCATTTATTCTCAGTCAATAAATAGCCCGATTTTCTTCGGAACACTGAATTGCTTAGTGAACGCCGTTACTGCAATGCGAATCCGTGGACAGAGTGCAAAACGGACTACTTGATTCAAACGACGATAGCTCAGTCTATTACCTCCGATGTGAATGATCTTTCAGCAAAATTACAGATAATGAACAAGCTTTCAGATGATACCAAACATGTTGATATGTGTTACTTAAAAATTCAAAATGGCTGACACAAATCAGGGTCAATTTTTTTGACTCAACTGTATGTGTGCGTGTGTGTGTGAGGGTGTGTGGGTGTGCGTGTGTGGGTGTGAGTGGTGTGTGTGTGGGTGTGCGTTGTGTGTGTACTGGGTTTTTTATTTTGTGGGGATGTGCGGTTTGTGGCGATGTGGTTGTTTTTGTGGGGGGAGAGAGTGTGTAAGGTTTAACGTGTATGATGTTGATCGCCATTTTTATTATTCTCGGTCAATGTGCTCCCTACCGTATATTTAGGTTCATATATGAGTGAATTGATTTTGGTGTTATATTAGTGTTTAATTTTAATAGGTTTTATGTTTATCAGGGGTTTGATCTTATTTATTATATCATTTGTAATTACGGATCAGTGGAAGAACAACTGTTTTAATTGTTGAATCGATATACAGTGTTGAAATAAAGTTTGAAATGAAAGAATGAAATTATCAATGAAAAGTTTTGGTTCTTAAGGCTATATACCAAAAGATATTAATTCATCTTAACCAAAAAAAAAAAATATGATTTCGATTTGTTTTTGCAAAGGTCCACATTACCCATGGTGGAACCACTTTTATTGCAATAGAAGCGGGGTAATATGAACCTTAATAGATTCCACGTGGTTCATCATTTGCTACATCCATACAAGTTTGTAAATGGGATATTGGGTGTCCATAGACCCAAGATAACAAATACACAAGTATCCAGCCATAATTGTAAGCTAGGATTTCATACATGAACTGATACATGGTCAATGTCAGAACACTATGTGTTGCCATGGGAACAACCCCCAGACCGAGGCTCAAGAGAAAATAGGGATGTCTTAAAAACGTTTTGACAAAGAAGAAAACGTTGTTGAATAGATTATCAGGATAGTAGAAAATATGATTAGATAAGTTCTCAATTCTGATCCAAATTGCTCACTGTTGCCTCTCAACACTTAGATTGTAAATGCCGATCGATGCGAATATCGTTGGCTAGCAACCAGGTTGCCAGATCTAGCCATCCGATGGTTTCATGGTGATCAGCATGGTGATCAGCAATATCTCCACCGGCATGAAACCATATGACCACCTTAGGAATCCTTTGGTGCACCCCCCAAAAAAGCGGGATCCCCCATAACACCCACGGGGACGTTGCTTACAACATACATTGCAAAAAACTGCAACCACGTTTACATCGGGGAGACAGGACGCAAGAGGCACAAGAAGGGGAGAACATGAGAGTGGAAGCAGACGAAGTCAGTACAAATGTTGAGACCAGGGCAGCAAGAAAGGAATCAATCCCCACCATTCATAAGTCTGCGATCACGGACCACATTACAGAAAAAAATCATGTTATTGGTTGGGGTGAGCCAAGGGTTCTAGGGACCGAAACATACAGGTAGGCCTACAAGAGTTGGGGAAAAAATCATCAAAATTCGAAAGAGGAGGGGCACATGTTTCAGATTTGTGGTGAAAATAATTGAATAAAGGTGTTTTAACCATTTAAAAGAAATATGTCACTATAGAAAACAAAAGCAGTCTGAACTTTACAATTACAGGCCATTTTCTCAATAATTAGTTCTGGAGAAATGTGTGTAAAATACAAACTATAATATACGTATCTTGACAATGGAACATTCGATTGAGTTGGGACAAACAACATCTTAAAAGAGATTTAATAATTTTAGTCCCATTGAATGCACAAAATTGTAATCATCTCCAATATTCAAATGACTGTCTACATGGGCTTCAAAAATTCTAACAGAATAATACATGTAATTACATGGTTAAGTATTTTTCAGTTGCTATAGGCTTATTACAGTGTCAAATCGTTAACATGAACCTTTAACACGAAAATTCCTGATAACAAGTAGTGACTTTCTATTTCTAAACTTGTATTTTTCATTAATTTAGGATCTGATTGAACAGGAATTCCTGTTGACATGAAGTAAATTGTGAATCTCGGACCATTTTGTGTTAATGGGTTACCACTGTACAATGTTATTGTAAAGGGAATTGAGGAGGTACAGGCTGTAACAGAAAAATATACATTGGAAAACATTTATTTTTGATCATATTTATTATATTTCTATGGTACAATAGTTTTATGACACATTTTAAGACCACTGCCAAATTCAAACTTTGCTTCATTCAAATCGGTGGTCTGAAAGCAGAGATATTTCATTTTTCTGAAGTAGTGTAAAACAATGTTGGGCCTCTTTTGATTCACGCACATTGTAATTTAATACAAATTGATATGATGCTGTCCATTATGCACCATTGAAAACAATGTGTGAAAGTAGCCCAACTGGTTACCGACTACTTTGAAATTTATGTGACATCGGCCTAGTTTTATTTGACAGCTTGAGAAATGGTGTTTAAAAATGTGTGAAAATCAAGACCAAAGAAATAGTGAAAATGTCAGAAATAGTCGTTTTCCAATGCAGTTAGCTATTTTATCTGAGAAATTAGGTTTAAGTTTTAATTTTATAGCAAATCTGCTATCAGAAATTGCAAACAACAGTTTGTATAACCTACAAAATAGCAATATAAAGTACAAGTTATATAAGCACTTGACTCCAGTGTACCAGGGTTAGTAAGTTGATGTACAGTCATTTATATGTGAGATCTATGAATGACTAAAATGTTCATTGATAAAATGCATAAAATGCATTAACCTTCGTCTTACCAATTTTTTAAACCGGTTTACCAAGGGGGTGGTTACACCCCGGGAATTTGTTATAAAGCAGCGCAACTTTTTGTATCAATGGATAGCTAAGGTCATCTCTTTCCATTGATACCCAAATTAACTACTAAATACCCAGTATGGCATCACAGTGACGTCATAAAGTCCCGCGAGTCAGCAAAATTGCTATTTTCCACAGAAAATAGGCGAAATACCAATTTTGTGCTAAAACAAGGAGGTTATATCGGATTTTCATGTGGTGTCAGCTCTAAAAGATGGCTATTTTAATGGCTTGGTTTAGAGCCATATGTGCAAAATATTTTCAAAAACTGTACCCAGGCGGTGAAGGCATTAATTCGGCAATTCGGTCAACAGCGAACCAATTTGACAGGCAACACAATTTGTTTATGCGCATGCGCAGTACACTAAGTTGCTAAAGAGAGCGCGTGGCCTTCAATCAGCTATTAAAAAACCTCCACGCGAGTTCGATCTTCACACGCTTTTCCGCAAAGTCTCTGATAAAATTACTCAACCCAAGTTGTTTACTAAACGTCCTTTAATACAAATCATAACAGTGATTTGCAAAAAAAGTTAGAAATGAACAAAAATACATCTACAATTTGCTTTCACATGGTGAGTAATGGCGTAGTATTGACGTGTCGTCATGTTGTGGACCTATACAATTATGTGGAAGGTTTCCCCTGAATTTTGATATCTCGAATTAATCATAGAATTTTAGGCATCTATTATGATACAAGACCTTCTGAGGTAAGTGTGTGCATGTTTTACGAGCGAGGATGATATTAACACAATTTTTATTTAGCTCGAATAAACGGCGAATATTGCGAAAACCTTTTGCTTCGGAGCGTATTCATTTTACACGCATTGCATGCTATTGTATTTATGTTATTGTATTACGGAAGTGCTTCTACCGTGATGCGAGTACATTGATATGAAAACGTTCATCACGGTGAGAGTTCTTTTAATAGGTGGAACCGCCCTACTTCATGCTTACTCGTGCATGATTGTATGTAAACCACATAACAGACAGCATCTATTCAAGGTTTACCAATTTATCTTTGACTTTCTGATTTTGAGGCATTCACAAAAGTAGGGGAGAATGGTGCATTTGGACTATTTAATATCAAGTTCATCTGATTTAGATAAGTTTGTCGATATTTATTAATATTTTAGAAGATTGAGGCTGTAAAAAATCATGGTATCTGGTGATCATTCAAACTACTAGTATTGCGAGTATTGGGAGATAGATGTGTGTGTAGTTTTGTTGAATGTCAGAGTCCACTGGGGTTCCATTGATCCGAGTCCAGCAGGTCTGGTCTGCAGCGAATTCGAGTCCATGGCATGGGGCACTGAGGTTCGAGTCCATGGGACCGAGCCACCGAGCATGAGTCAAGTCTGAGTGACTCGAACTCGCCACTTGAGTCCGGACGAGCCATGCGGTTCTAATCTCCAAATCGTAGTGCGGCCGCCCCGCGTCACGCCGTCAATCTGACAACGTTGCCGTCAAAATTGGTCATACAGGTTAGAAGAAAGGGGGCGGAATGTTCCAGGACAACCAGATGTCATTTTCACAAAGGAAATGTAGACCGAAACCAATACAGTGGGGCTATCTACACAGGCACCAGATCGCATCCTATGTATGTGGTACTTCAAAGATCCAGATGTTTGTGAACGTGCGTTGGACTGTCTGCACGATGCACATTTTCATGCCATTACCGCATGATTGTTGCGGCAATCAATTTATCGGGTAAGTGCGTGCACGTCAGTGCGTAATGTAATCGCGCGTTATTAGGCGTGACACTGTGTGATGCAATAGCAACCGTGATAGAAGCGTGTTCTATCCGCCCTCCCTATATTTCGATCTCAAGTTTGAGGGTGACGTTACTGTGCGCGTTAGGTTTCGCACCCTATGAACACACGCGCTGACCTTTCCATTGCAACACGCACGTGACTAAAGGCAGACAATACGAAATGCTAACAGAACCGACCCCCCCACCCGCCGCCCCACAGAGTCACGTCC
>JAMKCH010067691.1:0-13577 GCA_023653785.1 Ophioderma brevispina | reverse complement strand
TTTTGCCTGATCCAGACCTGAAGTGTACACACAGCGGCTGTCTTCACAGTCGCGGAGTAGCTACGTGGTTACACGGGCTCTCAGCGCGCGTGGTATTGCTCACGGTCATTTGGTTTTTTTAGATATTTTTGGCATATATTTGCATTTTTTTATTAAATTGCGGGAACCTACAAGGGTTTGATGATGCCCGATTTTAATTTCGTTAATGATTTTCCTAAAAAAAACGCTCAAACCCAATAGCTACCAACGAGAACAAGTGTATAGCACCTGCTAATGGTATCTGCGCGTCACTTCGTACTTTCTAAACCACATCAACCTTTTCTCCACCTTGTGGGCAAATACAGGGTAGCCACTGGGGTAGGTACAGCAGAGTGCACATCACTGATAGACCTAATAACCGGGTACTTTGCAAGCCCTATCTTGCACCTACTGCCTCCAATTAGCACAGTGTGTACTGTGCAGTAGCTGCCGTGGTAGGGACATGGTGTAGCTGCCGATAGGCTACCACATGAGTAAGAAAATGGGCCGTGTATTCTGCAAAAGCAATGGATAGTGCCATACTGACTCCAAACACACTGTGTTGATATAAACACCGAGGGAGAATTACACACTTGATTATGACTGACAAATGTTTTTTTAGTACATATTATTTTTTAAATGTTACATTTGCTAAGCTTGAAATGATAATTTGCTTAGTTTTCAAAATGTAGATCTGTGAAATTTCACTTCTCGGTAAAAAACTTCTTTTTGTTTTAAATTGTTTTTTGGCAAACTTAAAATGTCTGCCACCTCACCCTCAAAATGACCAAAATGTCAGTTAGTACCTTGATTCTCAGCTCACAATAACAAAATGAACTGCCCCATTAAGTTTTAGGCACCCCCCCCCCCCCCCCCCAGCCGTGATCATGACATTCTTTACGAGCTCAGAGTAATCACAAGTGCCTTTGACCAATAGGTCTTTACACTGGGCAAAGTGTAACGAATTCACTTAGGTCGTAATGGAATTCATTTCCGTGATAAGGGTAAACAGGACAGGTTCAAAATAGGAGCACAGGGTACAAGTGCACCCTTGCAAACAATATAGGGCTAAAGATAGGGCCAAAAAAACAAGAATATAGGGTAATATAGGGGAGAACAGAAATTTAGGGGAAAATATTAGGGAATTTGTTTGTATTTTTACTTGGAATGTGGGCGCCTTTCCATTGTATATGCAGCAGCAATTTATTCAATAGAAAGATATGTGCCAAAAAATGCAACCGTCTAGGCTGTAGGGAATATATTAACATGAAGATACTATCCATGTTGTAGGTAATTAAATAAGGGGGGGATGCTTTCTGACTGTGCAACTATCCTTATTTGTATTTTTTGAGGAATCTGGTTTCCTGCAGAGTATAAATATTTAAGTATTATAAGTCAAGCCATTGAAGTTTTGACCTTATTTTGATGTTGGACCCCATATCCATAGGTCCAAGAGGTGTTGTTTTGTGGAAGAAATTGCAATTAGTTGTCTGAAAGTTTTTAAATTATTCATTTGATGATACATTGAAAACCTCACACTTACACAAACAAAAATTGTAATGGGACTTCTGCTATCATCTGGCCACACAAATAGTTGTGTAATTTAGAAGTGGTAATAGACCTTGTTATTTATCTATTCTTATCACACTTAATGTAACTACTACATCACTTGAAATCCTTGCTACCAATGTATAACCAAGGAAGGCATTTGCCAGTTTTTTTTTCTCAAAAACATGGTCAAGGTAACATGGGTCAATAGAGGTCAATCTATTGACACCCCAAGTCCTTATCCGTGGTTCTTTAAAAGCAAATATGGTGGAAATTTACAGATTGTAATAAAAATGTGTCAAGGATAAGTAGGGGTCATTAAAGGCTCACTCTATGTACACTCTGTATAATCTTGGCCAGTGGTTCATTGAGCATGCTTCAACCATAATAGTTAATACCTCATTTGACTACGGAAATTGCATTGACCATAAAAAAAAATAAGGGCATAAGCTCACGTCAGGCTCATGCTAGGAGTACATCTGTGTTCATACATGTAGGTGTGGTAGGGGGTAATTTTTTAGCAAGTGTGATGGTAATAGTCACCTAAATGCAAAAAGAAATGAACATTTAATTAGTGTTAACCACATTATTTCAAAGGTCACATAGGGGTCTTTAGGATCAACCTACACATGTACACACCTGGTGAATCTGGGGCCAGTGATTCTTTACACCAACGTATGAAGTTAATTGCTCACGTGTCTAAGAGTGATCAAGAGTTGGACATATATTAGCATCAAGGGGAATAAGAGTAGAAAACACAAATACAATTTCACAGATGGGACCTTGACCTTTGCCTTTGAGCTGTGGATCTGCATCTCATACCAAAGGTTGTATTAGCAAAAGGGTTTTGGTGCACAAGTTGTCATTTCCCCAAAAATGCCTCAAAAAATCTGAAAAAGGCAGATTTCGGGGCGTGTGCCTGAGCAAAAAAAAATCTTGAACAAAAAGAACATATTGTAGCAAAATCCTCAGAAATGGGTCTTTTTTAAACCAAAATGACCCTTATGAATGGGTAAGGGTTAAATCCAGCTGCACACCCTCCACCAAACCAACTCGGAGTATCCCCCTCCCATGGAGAACAGTCAAATTTGATTCAATTGTTGTGTAGTACGAGTTTACTAACTCTGACTTCTTTATCTATTTTAAAGAATATTAAAGCAGTGGTATTGATTTATGACAAAAGATATTTTCTGTTTTTAATCCTAAACTAAAGATTATGACTCAAACAAAGTCATCAAAGTCCAGAAAGTCCTAAAATGACAAAGGACTTGAAAGCTGATCTTTATACAAACCATGCTAATTTAAGATTGGGATTACCCAATGGATGTAATGCTGTTTGAAAAGCTCCTTATAATGAACAATTAGACTCTGAAAGGCAATAATTTTCCTATATTATTAGTACAGAAACTGAAACCACATTGGGTGAAATATTTCCAAATTTTGTAGAAAAAAATATAGGGAAAGCTAGGGATTTGGAGAGTTATAGGGATTATTAGGGAGGGGTCAAAATATAGGAAATATAGGAATTATAGTGACGCTTGTAGCCCTGGATCATGCAATCAAAAAGTTGAATTTCAATGCATGACTTATCTATCATTCATTGAGGTGAATCGAAGTGTAAATTGTATTACAAACTTTTTCGAGTGACTAAACTAAAGTCGAATCAATTGTCAAGTTAAACCCACGCATGCCGCATACATCGCGGCGTACAATTCGGTCTATCACCAAGCAAACACGTATGTTAATTTTCTGAATGGGAATTCCAAATCAGTACAAGCGTCAACAACCTACAACACAAATTAATTTATGCTAATCTGAGTTGTCATTGGAAAAAAGTGGAATTCGATAAACAAACGACTTTCAGTGTAATGACATAGAAAGTTAAGACTTTAAAACCTCAAAAGTTGCAACGAGTTCATTTCTTAGCATGTTTTTGAGCTGTTTCACTCATGGATCAATTTGTAGGCCTTGGAAAATTAGATACTATTGCATACATCAGTGATTATAGGTGCACTTGCAAACTCAGTTCGGCTCAGCACTTTCTAACGAAAGTCACTATACTATGGACTAACTAGCACATAAAAAGAATAAGCTGGTCCCCACAAATAGGTTTTTAATTAGGAGACATAAATATCTCTAAGACTGACAGAAAAAGTAATAACATGCACATATAAGCAAATGAGCTCATTAGTATTCATGAACCTGTCAGAAAGTATATACCTCACAGATCTCATGCTCTATTACCATACCAAGTTCATAGCTATTCATATTCGATGGTACATTACAATTACTTAAAGCAATAAGGCATAGTTTTGAAGAGTGCCCCCCAATTTTCAAAAGTTTGATATTTTTGCAGCAGTTTACGTTGGTAATTGTCTAGGAAACTATACATGCGAACGAGAATGCTAAAAACTTATTTATATCATAAAATAAGCGATTTGTAATTATAATTGGGATCCCAGACTTAACGACAGAGCTGTAAATGCTAACGTTTATGTCGCGTCCATGTGAAATAGTGCCACCTACCGCGGTCGAGAAGATAACCTCTACTTGACTGCCTGAACCAATAAACAACTAATGGATGAGCGTAGTCATGTACATGGCACTATTCCCCACTATTTCCCTATTTCACATTAGAAGGCAGCAGCCGTTGAATTATAAAATCGTTCAGTTTAAACTTTTTAAAAATTTTCAATTACAAAATTCCTTCGTTTGTGACACACAGATATTTTCGAGCTTAACCATTCACAATGTATAGTTTACTAGCCAGTTACCAATGCAACCTGTTAAAAGTCTCAATTTTTGTTGAAAAATAGGGGCGCATCTCCATACAAATGTTGTATTTAGCCAAATGGTTCTTTGGTGCAAGAACTGTCATTTCCCTCAAAAATGCCTCAAAAAATCTTGAAAAAGGCCAATCTTTTCGGGGCTTGTGCCTGAGCAAAAAAAAATCTTGAACAACGATGATATTGTAAGCAAAATCCTCAGAAATGGGTAATTTTTTTTAAACGGCAAAAGGACCCTTATGACGGGTAAGGGTTTCAAATCCAGCTTCACACCCTCAACACCAACCAACTCTGAGTAGCCCCCTCCCCTGGCGACCGTCAACTTGGCTTCAATTGTTTGTGTAGTCCGAGTTTACTAACTCTGACTTCTTTATCCTTTTTGGTAAAGAATTTAAAGCAGTGGTCTATATTCTTGACACAAGATATTTTTTGTTTTATCCTAAACTAAAGATTATGCCTCAAACCAAGTCATCAAAGTCCAGAAGTCATAAAATTGACAAAGGACACAGTGACAAGCGACTCTTTACTTATCAGCCATGCTAATTAAGATTGGGAGATACCCAGATGCTGTAATGCTTGTTTAAAAGCTCCTTATATGAACATTTATACTCTGAAAGGCAATGACTTTTTGATCAATTCTGTGAAACACCAGGGTGCAAAACATCATTCTTTACTTTCTGTGGAGAAAAAAATATAGGGATATAGGGATTTTGGAAGTTTATAGGGAGTTATAGGGAGAGGGTCAAATATGGAATATATGAATTATGGTGACGCTTTGTAAGCCCTGGATCATGCAATTCAAAAAGTTGAATTTCAATGATGCCTTTCCCATCATTCATTTGAGGTGATTTTTTTTTTCCGAGTCGTAATTGTATTACAACTTTTGTCGATTGTTACACTACAGTCGTACGCAATTGTCAGTTAACCAAGGCCTGACCCTCCATCGAGGCCGTACACTTCGGTCTATCACCAATGCCAACACGTCTTTTTATTTTTCTGATGTGAATTCAAATCATAAGAGCGTAAACCGGAAACAACTACAACACAATTAATTTATGCTAATCCTTAGTTTTCATTGGAAAAAAAGTGAATTCGATAACGACTTCCAGTGTTAATGCCATATAATTATAGACTTGAAACCTCAAAGTTTTCCCACGAAGTTCATTTCTTAGCCTGTTTTTTGATCTGTTTCACACTCATGTATCAATTTGTAGGCCTTGGACACTTTAATACTATTGCATACAATCAGTGATTTATATGCACTTTTGCCAAACTCCATTAGCCCTCAGCACATTTTACATAAAGTCACTATCACTCAACTCTGGAACTCATATCCACCATAAAAAGATAACTTGTCCCACAATCGTGTTTTAATTAGGAACATAAATATCTCTAAGACGACAGAAAAAGTAATCACCTTGCAAAATATACAAATGAGCCTCATTAGTCTTCAATACCCTTCAGAAAGTAATACATCACAGCTTCCTCATGCTCTATTTAAAAAAACACCATCCCATTCATAGCTCTTCAGATTAGATGGTCCAATTACCTTAACAATTAAACAATAATGGCATTTTTTGAAGGTGCCCCCAATGTTCAAAGTTGATATTTTGGGCAGCAGTTACTTTGGTAATTGTCTAGGAAACTATACCTGCGAACGGAAATGCTCAAAATAATGGCGTATTTATCATAAATAAGCGATTTTGTAATTAGAATTGGGATCCCAGATTTAACGACAGAGGAGCTGGAAATGCTACGTTTATTTCCGTCCATAATGCATGAGTGCCACCCAACCTCGAGAAGATAACCTCTACTAACCCCTCTACTTGACCTTGCCTGAACCAATACACAACTAATGGATGACGTAACACGTACAATGCCTCTTTCCCTAGTCTCACATTAAATGCAGCAGCCGTTGAATTATTATTGGGGATCCCCATAGCATTATTCTACTTACAAAATTCCTTCGTTTGTGACAGCACACAGATATTTTCGAGGCTGACCATTCACAGGTATAGATTTTTACTAGCCATTACCAATGCAACCATGTAAAGTCTCATTTTGTTGAAAATAGGGGGCGCTCTTCAAAACATGTGCTAATATTGCTTTAAAAAATGACATGTCTTCTCTCACATCTGTGACAACCATCAAGCCCTTTAAAAGAGACCACCACATCTTCTTGTGGGCCGAAAAACAAATGTCATTGATTTTAGTGCACTCTAACCCCGAAACCACAGACTTTCAGCCACAAACAAAATCTTTTTTTTTAAAGAGAACATTATAAAGCCTCTTGGTTTCACACCACTAAATATACGTCCCATTCGTTCCTGGTACAAACGTGGTTGAGATGCAACGTCATTTTCTCCTCAATGAACCATCTCAGAACCTTAAAAGCTAACTTCCTGCTTGAAGTCCATCACTCTCACTACCCAATCAATCATAAAATTTTTTTCGGTTTTTTGTAATTATCCCCCAAATTTTCAAGCTAACTGGACCGTGAAGACTAGCCTGCACCGTGGACCCTCAGAGCACTTTTTCAGTCAGGTGTTCCCTGTAAGAATACAGTTAACATTGGTTTGCGGATCAAAATAATGTTCAATGTCACTTTTTTTTTGATATTCCTACCGATTTTATACTAATTTGATAGCAACCATAATTTGCAACCCCGGATATCACCACTTGCTAAGAGTATTTTGAGGGTACGTAAGCGATGGTCCAAAAACAACACCCACCATCATTTGCAGCAGGGGCCTGGGAACTACTTCCTGGTTCTACTGTTTTACTAGTGTGAATCCTAATGGCCACTTAAAATGAAATATCAACCTAGATTCATAGGTAAAATGTATACAATATAGAGGCAATATGCATGCACTTGCAATATAGAATAAAATTGGCATAAAATACCCCCAAAATTTAAACCGGCACGGTAAACCCACCACCAAATCGCAGTGTGACATTTATTAAACTTTTCTTCCCTGGAGATGCACGAGCGCCTTGAGTGTTGAAAAAAACATTGTGCTTGGCCGTACTTTCGAATCGGAGACCTCTGTATTGCCAGCACGGTGCTCTTGCCAACTGAGCTCTACCAAGTCCGGGTTTGGTAGAGAGCAATAGATATCATTTTCTCCTGTCTCTCAAGGATTCTGTGAACATGAAAGGTATGTTCTCGGTTTCTTCGGCACTATGGTTATCCCTACAGGTGTGTCAAGCCAAGGCGTCCTCTACGCACACATTCCAAAAGCGCTGTTTATGGTCAGATGTAAATTCCGGAGCCTTTCCTCGTTTCAACAGGCATACTGTCGTGGAGAGGTATTAGCTCCCTTTATTTCATTGTGCTGATAGACTACTTGCTGAAAAGGCAACTAAAGATAAGATCCCGGATTGATGCACATCCGTCAGTTCCAGGAGGTAATCCAGCCAAAAGTTTTAATGAACCTAGGATTTCGCTGACAATATCGCCCTACTGGAGTCCTCAATCCCTAGAGCTCAGGCCCAGTTATCAAGACACAGCGTGCATGCTGAAGAATTGGGCTTATCATCAGTGTTCACAAGACGAGTACCATGACTACCAACTGCACCCACTCCACTGCTCAAATTTTATGGCGAGTGCATCAATCACCACGTCTCCGCCTTCAAATATCTTGTTTTACTATGGCATTCCACGTTCTAAAGACCTTAAAGACAAAAGCCCTTGCTGGTCAGCATGTTGGAAGTTGGAGCGTGTATGGAGAAGTCAAAGTAACCAATGCGAAATGAAAGTACGCCTCTTCCACCACAACATCGTGACAGTATTCTTGTCATGCTGCGAACCTTTGGGGGGGCTGACACACAATTTTGAAGAGTAAGTGTCAATATCCTTTCTCACATGTTGCTACCTGACTCAATTCTGAACTCAAGCGCATTGATCCTTCACCCAAATGCCAAAATTCTATGCTGCTCCAGATACGGAGCCTCATAACCAGTAGACTGAGCAGCTTACTTTCGTTGGTCATTCTAAGGGTGCCAGAGGGAGAGCTTAGAAGGTTATATTCTTTCTATCACACCAGGCCAGCATGGCAGAGGAAGCCAGGCCTCCAGAGAACCTCATATCTCTCTACATCCAAAAGCTCTTGGGGGATACAAACAACATGTTGCAACCAAAATCTATCTCCAACTTGGCCCACAACAGAAGACTGGAGGAAACTTGCTATCACCTGCTTGCTCCTCGACTGATTGATGATTCTGAAGTTAAACTGAATAAAGGGCTAAAATCATGAGTATGCACCTTACAAACGATTCCTCCGCTCTCCCCATGGTTCATTCGGACTTTGAAATACCCCGTCCTTCGGAGGTAACGTTAAGTCCGTCGGTCCCATGTACAAATGCATGATCTACACAGGCTAAATAAGTTGAAAGAAAAAAATTTAAAAATAAGAGGGATGCCTTTGGAACTAACACTGACTTGATAGCTCAGTTGGCAAGAGTGCCCGTCTGGTTAAAACTGAGGTCGCCAGTTCGAATATGGCAACGCCCTTTTTTGTTTTCAACCTTAGGGGTGCCGCTGTCCATCTCCAGGGAAGATAATAAATATCATCCTTGTCTACCTGGAGACTAATAGTTAAAATTTCAATAGCGAATCTGTAAATAGTACCTGCAAGCCTGTGAACATTTAAACATAACATTAAACACACAAAAAAACCCAATCCGAAAAAAAAAAATGCACATGTAAAATTACTTGAGGATTAATTTTCTTCATACAAAATCTCAATATTGAAAAAAAGAATTACATGACATTACAAAAAAAATGTTAACCATAATTTATCTTATTCAATGTGAATCCTTTATCCAATCACTCCACACCAATTAAGTGTTATACACTGCATGGACACTAAGACATAACAATTCATTATTGTTTGTCAAAAGCACATTTCGCTCCAGGAACCAGAACCACTGACACAAAGTGCAACCATTTCACAACAAACCCAATTGATTAAATCAGTGCTCATATTGCAGAGAATTAATTTTTTAGGTTTAAAAAAAAATAAACTATTAAAATATAACCTACAAATTCAGAAAGCTAACATTTGCACATTGTATGATCTAACCCCCTGAATAGTGTTTAGTCATACACCTAAAATCAGCATTGTGTTTGCCGTATGTAGAACTGTGAACCTGCTAGTACTACAAATGTGATGCAAGAAAGGTCATTAAGAGTCCTGCACATTTTAAAAATATTGCGCCCATCAGATTTTTCAAAATCGATAATTGTTTTTTTTTTTTTGCAATGGTTGTAAGCTTTTTAATACAAAAGCCCCCCCTAATGATTACGCCAAATCAGCTTCCTTATGGGTAACAGAACGATTTTAAATAATTTACCGTCGCCGCGACGCTACATTCACAACAACGAAAATGGCGTTTAACACAAGAACCCGACGCCGTATGCATGTTTCCCACGCATGGACTTTGATCGGTCTATAACCTTTGGTGGTTTTAATATCATTGAGTACGAGACAAAAACATTCATGTAATATACACATTTGTGATAAAGTAGGAAAACTTAAAGTTGGCCTACAATTACCTTGATGTCTTATCCTCAATAGTCATGTCCTCTATCTGTTTTGGGGTATGTTAATTTTTATGTGTAAAAATATCGCTGGTTCTTCCAATGGCCCTAGACTATCATTTTAGAGCAAATTGAAGAAATTACATATTTTGTGAAAATGTGCCAGTTGCCGCTTGCAAGTGTAATAGCTCCCATTTTTGAAATAACAATCAAACATACTATTATGCAGTCGTTGGTCATTGCTCTTGAAATGGTCTTCAAACAATTATTCACTGCCTCTAGGGAAGAATAAGTAACGCATCCCATTCGTGGAAGCACACAGATGTGTCACTTGGCAGCTATTGCACTTACGACGTCTCATGATGATGAATCTTTCAATTAATTACGAGTTTGCATTGGTCCATGTTTTTGCAAGTGTAATCACTTCATTCTGCTTATAAGTACATTTGCTATATTAGTACAATTTAAATCTTAGAATGGCACTGCTATAGGAAGACCACACCAAAGACAGCTGACAGAAATTCCATCCAATAAATAAAATTTTAAGATTTTTCATGACAAGTGATTCTATGCAGAAAATTGATTGGTTACATTTTCACAGAAAAGAGTTCCGACTTCAAAAACCCATGATCTATTCTATCTGAAACAATTCAAAAAACAATGCCATTTCTTGGTGTAAAATCAAAGCTTCTTGGAGGCTTTTAAATGGGTTTGTGTTTCAATTCAAGATAAAAGAGAGAAGTTGTTCAACCGAGTGCAGCCGGGGGGGGCACTTTATCAAAGGTGGATATGATTGCGTCGAACATGACTTACAAAATGCACCCTAAACACGCATTTACACCAACTAAAAAATGTACCCTAAACAGTATTTTTGATGTTTTTGCTCCACTAAAGAAGCATTTGTCAGTTGTGCTTACCCTCAACAAGCAATGTATTGGTTCGTTATCTACCCTTTATTATCCTTGTTTGCTTTACAATATTTTTCTCCTTTTTTGACCTTTGTAAAGGATTATGCAACGATTTGGTAATCCGAACGTTCGAAAAAAAAATTACAAAATTCAATTTTTATAATTTTGGTTACTGGCATGGATATGCGAACGTAACCTGCCAGTGGTTTGCTTGAAATCCGTGTAATAAAGACAAAGCAGTAAAGTACTTTTTATCTGATTCTGCAATTTCTATGATGTGCGTATCAAAATTCCGGACTGAGTCAAAAAAGACTTCCCGTGAATATCAAGCGATTTGCGGCATGATAATGTGATGCCACCATGATCCAATACGTTTGCTTCAAAACACAAACATATTGATTACTTTGTTTATTCTGTACTCGTATCTACAACAATCAGCTGTTTAGTGCAGAGATTGAGATGCCCGTCGCTCTGTATGTCTATTTGCGGGAGAGTGGATAACAAATTTCCTCAAATACTTCAATTTTTTTACTATGTGGTGTTGTTTACTACATAAAGCAGTTACATGGAATTGTACACACTTAGCCATGATCTAAAGATAAAAAAATTGCAATCTGCATTTGTGTTGATTCTCTCGCATATCGCTGCTAATCCCTTGGAGTAGTACATGCCCCTAACCCGTTACATCACAATTTCAGAGTTAAGAAAACACATACCCTTTTTTCCATTTTGCTGTTGTTGACACCCTAATCATTACGCGGGGTCCATAGCCTGTTGGAAAAAAAGATACCCTTTTTACGCGGTTTCTTGTCCACGCATAATATCCACATTTGAATACTCCCCCGGGGAGTGAGCAGAAGGTTATTATACCTTGTCAAAGATGTTCAAAATCATAACGATAGAAAGTGTTTGAATGACATGATGATTTCACTTTCATGAATACAAGTTGGCACCCCCCCCCCTCCCCCTGGACGAGCGTGAGCAGAAAGAGTTATTATACCTTGTCAAGACTTGATTCAAATCTACAGATGAAAGTGTTTGAATGACATGATGATTTCACTTTCAGGCAAAAGGCAGAGTGCTGATTATATACATGCTGGTGGAGAACAGAGAAGGCTTTGTCCAAGCAGCAAAAATGAAGTTTCATCTATATCTTTTACAGACAATAAACCAAGAACCAAATAAACTCTACAAATTTTTAAAATGTTTGGAGTTCCCTTGAGTGGATGGAACAAAGAATTTATGAAAAATACTTTTAATTGATTTGCCTCCAAATTCATTTAGCTTTTTTCCCATCTACAAGCTGGTTAAATGGTGTATCTTGGTGTAAAAGACTTGGATTGAAAAAAAAATCAATCAAGCATCCTACATAGGAAGTAAAGTCTATCAAACCTATTCATCTCTATGCAAGCGTCAATGGGTTTTTTAGGAGTTTGAACATACCTCCGCAAGCCTTTTCATTATTCACTTTTTTGAACATCCGACACAAAGATTCACCTCTCATTCACATTACTTTGTATGTGAATGAGAGGTGAATCTTGTGTAGGATGTCAAGTTTAAAAGTGAATCGAGCGAAGGCTTGAGGAAGGAGTTATGTTCACGATCCCCATTGACTCTTTGGCATAAATATGTCTATATTGATTTGATTTATATTTGTGCACAAATACATGAAGGAGGAACTTTAAAGTTTTTCTCCTGTTGTTTTTGCTTCACAACATGAGGCTAGATTTACATTTGAGTTTACTAATAGATTCTATTTGAGTTAAATAATGATTTATTGAAAGAAAAATAAACTTGTTATCATTTGCACCAACAAGTTTCTATTGAATGGGAATCTGAATTTGAAGAAATTTACAATATCTAATCAATTTGGCCCATATTCAAAATAAGCTTCACAAAGCTTCAAGAAAGTAGCTTTCCACAGAAATAAGTCACAGAACCCTGTATTTGACTAATAACTAGCAAGATAGGGTTTGAATGGAATAGAAATGGCCTTAATGTTACTGTCAAAATAGGAGCAACATATTAGGTTTAAGACACAAGATGACTTTTCTTCCAGGTTATTTACAAAAAAATACAAAGGGCCAGCATTCATAAAAAGAAATTGGTTTAAATTTGTCAGAAATAAATCAAAACGGGAAGGACCTTTAAATTTTATTTTCTTGCCTATGTTAGATTTACTCCATAAACAGGTTGAAAAAAAAAAACAGGAAGGACAGCAAACTGACCACTTGTGTATTAACAAATTGTTTCTTTACACATTCTATTGAAAAAAAATAAAAATTAAAGGGTCTTACCAGTTAGGACGAAGCATTAAACGAGGACTAATTCTTTTGGAAAGGGGCCATTAAACGGCCGACTCAGAGATTCAAGATGAGGGTGCCCTCAATTTTCAAACAAATAATATTTTTGCATATACAAAAAGCTTGTCCATATACTAATCACTGTTGGAAATAGCTAACTCCAATCAAAGTCCTTCATATAGAAAATCAAAACCTTGTTGCTAAAATTCGGATCCAGAAATTTTGTTTATGCACAGTATCTATGCACCTCAAACTTTGGAATTGAGCGTTTTAGGTTAGGTGGCTATCTTTAGTTAGAATTGACTATTTTTAATTAATACACAACATTTATATTTGAAATTCTCTGATCAGCCTTAAGTTTACATGTTGTATCAAATTATAAGCAGGGGGTTCCATTTCATGAAGACTTACGACGCATTGCAAGTTTGATGTATCAAGCGTAAGTTTGCACTTGATTGTAGTTCAAACTTTC
>JAMKCH010067687.1:0-20350 GCA_023653785.1 Ophioderma brevispina | reverse complement strand
GTAGGCAGATAATCAATAATGCCTCGCCGGCAAAACTTCAGGACGCCTCTAGGATATCAATAATAAAGAATTCCAATTAAGATCAATTTGTTTCCGACTCAATGAGTTTAAGAAGATTCCCTTGTCGGACAAGTGGGAGGATAGATCTCTCCAGAAATCCTTCCGCTGGGTGATGAAAGGCTTTTGCTTTGTTCCTTAACATTCTTCCATTTGGATTTGACTCATTGGCCAGATTCGATAGCGATCAATCAAAAGTTTTCCTCCCTTTGCAATCCCATTTTTGGCCCTTCTGTTTCCATAGTCGTTCTCTGGACATTTTGGAATGGATGACATGGAGAACACGATCATCAGCCTTATCATACACCTGGCGAAGCAAGAGAGTGAGATTCGAGGTACACATCGGATATTTTAGGGATAGCTAGGCATAGGGGCTATGCATGAAAGCAGGGGTAGGCCCTCTAGGTGTCATTCCCAGTAGGATTTAAATCAACGTTTCGGTGTGCATATGATTAAGGTGGTAAAGCTGGTTGTCAGTGAGCTCATGAACAGTCAAAATGTACCTCAACAAACCAGAGGCATCACATATTGCACATACACCCGTAGCTTGTATTCATTGCAATGGCAGAGCTTATCTATGTTTAAATTACTCCGAGAGTTTATTACATATCATATCATAAGTATCTTTAGTTTTACCTTTAAATGTGATCTGACAACCAATAACTTTCAGGAGCAACTTGAAGTGCTTAAAAACATTATTACGATCATAAAAGAAGTTTAGCATGTGCACCGCTCCGATTAAATAGATTTGCCCTTGGTTGGCTTAAAGTAAGATTCATAGAACTTGCAAGATTATTAATTTGATCCATTAATTTTTTGATGTCTGCGTTTGTCAGAGGTTATCAAACAAAACGCCAGCAAGGAAGAGTAATCTTTTCAACCCGTTTAAAATTTGCCAAAACGTTTCTTCTAGTTTGAGATGCTGAAGTATAGGATTAAACACCATCAAAAATATAATGGGGCGTAAGGGTCACCTTGAATACTCCGCGTGTTACAGGAAAGCAGACTGGCAAGGATTCACTGATGACCTGGATCAGAACGTGAAGAGGATTGCTCCAAAACCCTAGAACTATGACAAATTTGCCCAACTAGTGAACAGACTGCTCGGATATTCATACCCAGATCGTATGACGGAAGATATACCCTGCCCTTTCCAAGGAATGTGCTAGAGAATATCAAAGTATATCACCATGTTTGAAGCTGTTCCTTTTTTGGGCTGACACAAGTGCTAAGTGAGGAAGTTTCTCGGGAGGATCTCCCAGGAAAAGATCAAAACCGGGCATACTTTAATTGAATCCACCGATATGACCCATACAGCAAGAACCATGGTCTACCATCGAAAGCTCCGAGGGATCCACTGAACTCCACAAAGCAGCCAATGTCCTCACCCACCAAGTTTGCCCACCAACATGCTTGTTAAATGGCAAGTGCAGTAAGAAACCCAAGAATATCAAACTAGACATAAGAGGTATAGTGGTGACCCTGGTTTTTCTCACTCTCCCGTTCAACATGGACGAATTGGAATCCGGTATTGCTAAACTAAAACCAGGAAAAGCAGAAGTCCTTGACAACATCTCAACTGAGCAGCTAAGAAATCTTGGCCCAGTAGCAAAGGAATGCTTCTTGAGCTCTACAATTGCTGCCTTATTTCCCACAGGTTCCCACGATCTGAGGAAGCACTGTTATGGCACTCCTAAGCCTAGGAAAAAGATCCATCCAAATCCCCGAAGAGCATCAGACCTATATCACTTCCTCCGCCATACCTACAAGCTCGTTGAGCGTCTCCTGCTCAATCGTATTGCACCTGTTATAGACGAACGACCTCATACAGAACAAGGCGTTTCCGTCCCGGCCAGGCACATCAACACAAGCCAAGTACTCAACCTAACCACACATTGAGATGTTTTCGAGAAGGCTATGGTAACTGTGCTGTGTTTCGTCTACCTATCACAGGCGTCCGCACACTGTTAATATCACAGATGCCTACTCCGATAAGATCCTGGAAATTACCAAGACATTCGCTTGACGGAGCTTATCCAGAATTGCTTGCAACAGAGAATGTTCTTTGTTCAGCGTAGGAGTGAGAGAAGACCGGGATGGCGTAGGCTCAGAATGGTCTACACAAGGGAGTGTGCTTGCACCTCTCCTGTCAACATAATGACCAACGCCAACCTAGGAGTGTCAGAACCTGTCGTTTCTTTATGCAGATGATCTTTGAATTAGCCGCACAAGATGCCGACTTTACAGTTGCTGAAGAGAGATTCTCTTAAAGCTTTGGCTTACTATTATGAGTAAACCACCTACTTGCAAATCCATCTAAGACACAGTGTGTGCTTTCCATCTACGCCAACCGTGAATCCAAACGTCCCTTAAAGTTACCTGGTCTTGGAAACCCCTGGAGCACTGTAATAACCCTGTCTACCTAGGAGTTACCTTCGACCGCACTCGTAGCAGACCCACACATCGAGAAGACGAAGAGTAACGTAGGTTCACGCAATAACCTCTTGAACAAACTCACTGCACAGATGGGGTGCTCGCCCCACATACTCCTAAGATCGACGACACTTGCCCTGTAGTCTCCTCATGTGCAGAGTCTGCTGCCCTGTATGGGAAAGACAAACCCCTGCCGAAAGCTTGATTCATCGTTAAATCCTCCTCCGGCTTACAACAGGATGCCTCCGTCCAACACCATCGGAAAACTTATACATCCCATAGCATGAATTTCTCCACCAGACATCCGTCGAGCGTAGCGAGCATTCAAGAAGCGTAACTGCCAATATCTAATGTGAAGCACCCTATGACTGGACAGAACCTGCTGCCAACCGCCTTAAATCCAGGCAGAGGTTTTTCTTAAGCAAAGTCAACCTCTTGAAACAGTCTCTAAGTGAGGTCAAGAAGCGCCTTGTGGAAAAAAGCTATTGCCTCACCACGTAACATCTATCGGTATTGAACCTGGTTGAGCATCTCCCACCTGGAACTGACTCCTCATGGGCTGAATTGCGATGCCTCAACAGATTGGAGAACCAGAACTGGCCGATCTAAGGTTTTTCCTTGCAGAAGTGGGGCAATCTGGAAGCAGACAAGGATACTACCTGTGGTTGTGGAAACAGACCACAGACAAGGAACATCTCTGGGTCTCCCATTGGGCCTGGAGCAACAATGCACAAACCAAGGACCTTGGCGGAATTCAGTGAAGGTCAGCCAGACGTTGTACCCATCTCTGGCTGGATCATATTTGAGAACCACAGTGTTTGGACACGATAAGAAGAAGAACTGAAAAGGTTCAGAGGTCCAGTTCTTTGTTTTGACTCTACCATTTAACCTTGAATAAAGGCGTTCAACATAACTACAAATTGGACCAGGTATATTATTTCTACGGAGAGGTTTGTCGATCAGGTTATGTTCCACAGACCCAAAAGCATCTACCAGATCGAAAAAGGTAACATGGATGGTGCGTTTGTTCGCTTTTGCATGCGCAATCAGCTCTCGCATCACAATTGTGTGCTCGATGCACCCGTTGATACCTTTAAGGAAAGCTTTTTGGGTCTGTGGATCAAGAAGCCTATTTGAAATTAGGTAAGTTTCTATCCGGTCTGATATTATTTGGTGGAAAAGTTTACCAACACAGGATGTTAAGGAAATCATCCTGAAATTAGCCGGATCTTCTTTGTCGCCTGCTTTATAAATTAAAGTCACTAAGCTAGTGGACCAATCAATTGGAGGGTCACCCGTAGCAAGAAGCTTCGTGAACAAAGTAGCCAAGATATTTTGGGTGGCCGGTAGTTTCCTTAGGAAGCCATACATCAGTCCGTCAGGACCGGGAGCGGAGGTTGGTGATTTTTTATTAAGAATTTTCCGAAGGTCACGTGGACGGATAGGGGTCCATATTGAACGTTTGGTTATGACCATCCGTTGGTAAACATGGAAACCAATTAAGGTCATCCATAATCACCGGTTTAGACGTGCCATATTTTGCGTTGTAATATTGATTTGCAATTTGAATCCCGAAAGCAGGTGATATTGTTTCTTCGCCCAGGGTGCCTTTGGCACATTGTCCTGCAAACTTCCAAAAGTTTTATGGTATAGCTTTTCCTGGTGTTGAGTTGATTTACCTCTTTTAGTTTTTGAGTCGATCTTTTTTAAGTATTGGTGAATCTTAAGAGCTTGTCTGAGAGCTTTTTTGTCTTCCGGTTTTGCATTTTTTCCAAATGCCCTTTTTCTTAATGAGTTTTTGAGAGTTCTAGCCTTTTTAGAGCACTTGGCTCGTGTTCAATATAATGAGTTTTGGATGTTTTCTCTTGATTTAAAAATTCAGCTTTGGAACTGAGAAATCCAGAAAGGATAGTGACAAACTGCTTAGCTGTACTGACTGGTTAATGTTTTCAAAAGTAAATTTAAAAATGCAATGGTCCGAGAATAATGTTTACCTCTTTAGTTATAGCTAGTCCCTGGTCTGGTGTAAGTTGTAGGGATGCGAGAGATATACAAGAATTAACACTTAAAATTAGTGATTACCCATGCTTAATCTAATACACTCAACACTCATAATAACACATAGACTTATAAAAACACCCCAACCAAAAAACACAGTCTACCCCATATACATACTAGCATACCTAGGAACCACAATGAAATAAGTGTACATTTATTTTTCTGTTTTTGTGTTTTTTGATCCTTGTTTTGAATCCTACATCCAAAATAAAAATTGAATAATAAATGAATGATGAATGAAATAATGAATACACATGCACTCACATGTACATAGCAACATCCACACACTCACGCACACACACATCACACATCCATCAATCCATATTATTCTACAATCTCACTCATCTCTGGCTTCCCTAAAATGTTTAAAAATCTTCATATATATCTGTCATAATATATGAATATTTTAACAATCAATGTATTCTGAAGTGTTGAGTTTATTTATATTAAGCCTGGGCAATCACTATTTTTTATTAAGTTTATTCCCGTGTGTACTCTGTTTTAGTTGTATATCCGGAATGAGTCATTTGACCGAAAGCTAAGTGAATACAACAAGGTATTATAGTTGCTACGTCGATTTTGCTAAAAGGCTACGTTCGACTGTCTGACCTTTTTCACGAATATAGTAGGCCTACTTATGAACAAAAAAAAAATGACAGACCACTATCCTACGGTAGAAGCACCTCTTACGCATATATATATATATAGATCTTATAGATATATATAATATCTATATATAGAGATATAACTCTATATTCTATATATCTATATATCATATATATATAGCTTATCCCTATAGATATATAATCAGATATAGAAAAGAAAGGAGATCCGGTTCTGGCCGCCATTGTTTGTCCGGCATGGACGCGCTATTGGGGTATTCCATGGACCTAAAATATAAACCGAGACCCGCATATTCTCCCAACGGCGTAACCAAACTTAGGTTCCCAAAAGTTTCTAATGAGCATCGCACCTTCTTATCATAGTGTTTGGGGCACCACCATATTTGGTTTACGTAACGTCACATTTGGAAAGTCCTTATGCATATTTTGAGACCGCGAGTATTTTAACGTTCGTCACACCATTAGGGAGGTGAGAAAACAACAACAACAGGCTGATGCCACTGCTACCTTCACGCATCAACTAGCTCTTTTCTAAGCAAATTAACAGGGTCATCGGCAGACTTTTTTGTGCAATATGATGACAGGCATCTTTTTTTTAAAAGCATTGTTTCCGATGGTTCTTCATTTCGATGGGTTTTTCGCATACTTATTGCGCAAAAAAATCCGGCCGATCAGACAGACAATGGAACACTGGGGAAAGTCGTTGATGCAACACCGATAACATAACGCGTGACGCACAGAATTTTTATATGCATGTGCCTCGCGCCTCAACATTGAGCGACACGCGAGTAAATATAGCTTCGGTGAACCACGGCGCGCTGTTTTGTGAGAGAAATCTGGTTACGGGCTTTGGTATTCCACAATACACGCGATTCCCCCCTCTTGGTTTTATATTCTAGCTCTATGGGTATCGTAATGTTCGTAAATGCATTTTACGCGTCTTCGGAAGATATTTCGTTAGCGTATGCAATGGCAGCGTCTGTCAGCGCACGAACACTTTTTTACCGGACACTCAACGATATTTAAAAGGAGTCCTAGGTTATACTACCCCGCCCCGGGCACGCTCTCCATTGTCGATAGCACACGCTAAAGAATCCCCTCAAAACCACCAACAAAGCGAAGCCACGCTCCAACGTGATAATTACGACTTCACACAATGCATGATGCTTGTCGTGTGGTCTATTCCGCCATACTGCACGGGGTTGTGCAATGTTACAATCCAGTGGAAGAACAATGCGCGTGGACACTAGGGTTCCGATAGCTCCGTGGACGTGAATGCATAACTAGGGAATATCGATAATATAGAAACATAGCAATCAAAAACGGTATAATGACGATTGTCCCATGGATGGAAAATGTTTTTGAAGAACCTGTGTTTTGCCTTGTGACTATATTGAACTGTCAAAGAGTTTAAAGAGCGATTTTCAGAACTACACCCCTGACAATTTTCCGCTAATATGGGACGTCTATGTATTTGGCAACACAAATTGTACTAATGTCTACTAGAAATTATATTAGCAAAATGAGAATGCAATATAATTTGAGAATTTGGCGCAGGGCCGAGCTTTTTGTGTTTTGGTATAAAACGCTATATCAGTGACCGAAAGCCAACACGTTATTATATTAAGGCATGGCGCGCTTTTCAATATGAATCTAACGATGTTTAAAGAAGTTTCGTTTGTGTGTCAAGCGTTAATTGCAAACGGGCGTGTCCTTGGGTACGCACCCGCATATACAGTCGTCACATTATTTTTTCACCGTTCCTGCATGCTGGCGCCTGTGTGTCATTTTGCATGTGCGACAAAACAGCATCGTATGTTTATTTTTATTAGTAATTATCAACGAAATAGAGTTCACACTGTATAGAAGCTGTGGATTGTGCGAGGCGAGGCCCGACGCCGGCTCATTCTGGGTCGTCAACATAGTTTTTCTTTTTCACATAACTCACTGTCTTTTCTGTCTAGATTAAGGCCCGAGCTAATTTACTTTTGGATAGGGAAAGTGAGATTAAGAAAAAAGTGAAACAAATTTAGTCAGCAATCCTCATAAAGTTAAAAGCACAAAAACACTCGGCAAGGTTTGAGTCCCTCAAGTATTAAAAATAAAAAGGAGGATAAAAGGGACCGGATTTAGCGAACCGTGCGCTGTTTAAAACATTTTTATTTTACAGTCTACTGTAACTTACGGACCTCCATTCTTCCAACAAAATAAGTAAAAGCGTCCAAGTTTTATTGTAAAAACGAAAAGAATTAAATCATAAAAACACTAAGTTATATGTATCCGTTAAGTTTATTAACATTACAGAGTTTTGAGATCGTGTATAGAATTAAACAAAACACTGACGCCCATTGTGTACCCTTAAAAATTTTAACAATTTGTTGTAAAAATCTACAATCAAAAACCTGGTCCAAACCTGTAAAATTGGTATAACCGTATTTTTGTTGACCGAATGGATGACTGTATAATACCATGAACTTTACATTTTTTATACTGTGAACTGTAATTATCATTCACAATAGTATATTTGGATATTGACAATTATTTTAAAATGTAATAAAGCGACAGTTTTAAATTTGTTGCATACAGATGCTACTGGAAACTTTTTTAACATAAAAAAAGCTTTTGCTGTGAATTAGTTCCAAGATACAAATTTGTATTGCTGTATTTCCAAATACCAATTTCCAAAATACGGTATTCTATACCTTTTATACTGTGAACGATGATTTCAGGGTAATTTTTCTACCGTCTAAGGAATTGGATTTTCTTATTCAAATCATAGTCCCTCATGATAAAAACATTATTGAAATTATGTGAACTTTGATGCTGAATGGAACTAATATTAGTTTTCAAAATTACATAACGCTTTTAACAGGCCGTGACACTTCCCCAAATCAAGACCAACGACTTTTTGTCACACCGTTTAAACAACTGTAACAAACAAAATGATTGGAATTAATCGGAAATACCCTCTTTTCCGTCTTTAATTATGGAGAAGTAGATAGCTGGTTTGCTATAGTCAAGCCATTTATTTCAAATTTATATGTTCCGATTGCTCTTTACTTGGAGTGTAAATAGCATCTAGTAATAATATTGCTGTTGCTATACGTGAAACAGACTTGCATTCCCAAAAAAACACACTACTGGTCGGCTCAGCTCCGTAAAATCAAATACACTTATTTATCTAAATTTTAAAGGCATTGTTATACACCTACAACTTCTTCAAATGTGGTCGACCACATTAAAAAACGCACACTCTGGCCAATTTAATGCACATTTTTGCTACCACTATTAAAACCACCGGACCGATTTAATTCATTATGATGGGTGTTATGGTCCAAGTGTGGGAAATACTAATGATAAAATCGATGATTTTCGAACAATATTTGATTGGTCTCGTTAATGAGTTTAAAAATATTGGGGCTGACTACGTCTCATCCAATATTTTTGCAACTCATACACGACCAATAATATGGGCTCAATCAACCAATTTTCTACCCAAAATTGTAATCAGTGTTTTTGGTGACTGTGAGGGAGAAACATTTTTTTCAGTCAATCATATTGGGTTGTTTTTTTTATGATTCCCATCATAAACAACAATATTAAAGATTATGCAATGTTACAATGAGGAAAATTATGTATGGCCCACAACCACGCACACTCTAAAACCATTACAAATGTGCTCGGAAGGCGGAATTTTAACACCGCTAGCACCTTTCGATCGTTGTGCCATGCAAATCTTTAACGCAAATCGCACTGCGGTTGCGTTAGCTAAGAGCCTTCACGGTACTACGCACAGGACGTTTTGTTCGTTTCCTTTTTCGCGCGTGTTCTCCGGTAAAACACGTAATACCCCCAATTGGCGCGTAGGCTATTGTGGTGACAAAGATGTTGTCAGGCCGGTATAGGCAGACCTTATCTCCTTTTCTACATCTGTGAGAATTTTGTCCGCTAATTTTTAAATTTCCCGCTTACATAATGGTGTCCTCAGAAAGATTACACCCTAACTATAGGGGACCATAACTTCAAAAGTGAGTATCACATTTGAAAAATTTAAAAGAATCTTCACCACAATTAGTTCAATAGTTTTAATGTAAACAATCACTCGATTTCGGTTCAGTAGTTTTGAAGAAATAAGGCGATTATGTAACACATAGCGAAGTGGGCACTTCCTTCCAAGTTTTGTATAAGTGATTCAGACAGAACATGCCATAAATGTCCACTGCTTCTTTCATTGTCTTTTTCATTTTAGTTGCTTTGAAACAAAATAAGGTAATAAATTTATATTTTGCACCAGTTCAAACAGCACAGTTGTACATTGCATTTCAAAAGAAATGTACATCTTTTTCTTTTCCCATTAAAATATTTAAGAAAATGAAGAAATGTCAAACCGACAATCTTCAGTACTTTTTTGACAAATTAAATATTTAACCAGGCGTCGCCAATCCAGGCCAATTCCGTTTTCTTTAATTTAAATTGCAATCATAGCAGCTTTCTAGAAAAGTTTGCTTTGAAAGTCATATTGAAAATGAAGTAAAGTTCAACTAGGTTGTGCATAATAAAAATCTAATAACGGTTTCCAACCACCCAAGCTCACCTTTTTTTTTTCTTTTGCTACGAATTGATTAAGATTTGTAGATTTTCCGTTTTGGGGGGGATAAAATATTTCAAGATTTGTATATCCAGCAGGGCCAAACAAATGCAAAGTAACTTAAATTAAAAATCAGTCGAACAAATCAACTCTTCAAGTTCAAAAGGAATACAATTTTTAACCCCTGTAGATCTGCCTTCTACTTGACGGTCCTTGAGACGTATGCAGGCGTTGAGCCCTCTCTGGCCATGTGAGAAACGCACACCGTACTATCCTGGTTTCTGCGCAATACTAGCGCCTCGTTTCTGATTCTCTGCCGCATTCTTTAATTTGTTCTTGTAGACGTGAGGAGTCCGATAACTCTTTCTTGCGATAAACCCCCCCCCCCCCCCCCAGCAGAAGTCACACACGGCGTAATTCAGGTGAACGCGAGCTACTCAATGCCATGTCCCTACAGCAACACCGCTACTCGGAAACTCTGGCAGAAGTCGGTTCCTGACAAGATTTGTCCTATGTGCAGGAGCCCGTCTTGGAAACCCACTTTTGGCTTTTTTGTATATTGTCACGGTTTGGTATTTGTTTATTACCATAATAAAACAAAACACAAAATTGCATTGAACTCTCAAAATATTAAACAGCGGTTTTTGGGGAATCAAACAGACGACCGCTGAACAGATAACACGAGTAATCAGCGGTAGTTAGTTAACATCAAATCTGCATTATTGTGAGCAAACTTGGAAGGATACTGTCCAATGACATGTGTGTTGCATAATCGCTTATTTCTTCAAAACTTAAAAAAACCCAAAAACGAAAAAAATAAAAACATTAAAATTTTAAAAAAATGTATTAATGTGGTTTAAAAATTTCTTTTTAAATTTCTCAATGTGAAAATACTTTTAAAGTTATGGTCGCATAGTTTAGGGTTGTTATTCTTTCTGAGAACCCTTGTTGTATTAGACCCCATATGTTTACCAAAACAATGTTGTCAATGGCGGAATTCACATAGGAAAACACGTACAGCATCACAAACCAGTATATACTGATGTTTGTAGATTCCTAATACACGGCCGTTTTCTAATCGCGTGGTAGCCTATGCGGCAGCTACACTGTCTACCGCGGCAGCTAATGCACAGTACACACCGTTTAAGTTTTGCGACGCAGTAACTGCAAGATAGGGCTTCCAAGTTACAGTTATTAGGTATACAGTGGTGCGTCTAATATACGGTACCTACCCGATGGCTAACCTGTAGTTGCCCACTAGGTGGAGAGAAAGTGGATGTGGTGTAGACAGTTCCGGAGTAGATATGCACCTACCACGTAGCTACCTCGCGGTAACTAGGACGCCATTTTGACATCATTTGATAGTGGAACGAAATGAGGGGGGGGGGCGAGCGCTATACACTTGGTCTCTGTTTAAGCATTTTTTTGTTTTTTTTGGGAATCATACGAAATTCAAATCGGGCATCATCAAAAAACCCCTATTCACGCACCTTTAATAGAAATGCAAAATTATGTCCACAAAAAGATATCAAAAACACAAAAATTCGCCACGAGAAATAACGCGCGCGCTGAGAGGACCGGTGTAACCACGTAGTTACTCCGCGACGGGGGAGATACGGGGGAGACAGCGCTGTGTGTTTCCCATATCCGTCTACGTCTATGCGGGCAAAAATACACGGATTCCTGGCCGGCGAGTGTACGTTATAGTGGGTAGGTAATCCCATGTCTACTCGGTAGTATCATGGTGCAGCTGGAACTACATGAAGAAATTGCGCAGTTGTATTATATTTCCGGCTTCGTAAGGTGAAAGAGAAAATAGGGAAAATCGGCGTGTTTTTACGTGCGATTTGCCACTGAACCATTCACTTCTTACCATGTCGACTTGCCATGACAACTTTCGACTGCCCTCTATGGCCACTTCGTTCATCGGGGGCTCAGAGGGTGCTTAGAGGGTGCCTGACATCGCATTTTTACTGGGTTTGTGAAAACAATCTAGTCGCGCTTTGAAATGACTTGTTTTTAGGCAAATGAGTTGGGGTTTCAAGGTCACGCTACAGCTTTACATGAATATTATGGATTATTCATCTTGCTACTTCTCCCAGGTTCCCAGGAATGTGTTAATAAGTGTTTTGAAAAAAGTTAGCACTGGGGTTACGCGGAGTGATGCCGTTTTGAATTCGAGTTGCTGTTAGGTTGGCAGTGTCCTAACGACCCCCCCCCCCCGCACTAGTCGAAAGACTATACAAATTCATCTCGACAATTGCGTTAGATAAGTCACGCCGTAAAGGGGACGAATATACCAGTCACAAGGTGTTGTGGTTGTCGGAGGATAAAAATCATTATGCGCCGGATATTGCAGAACGCTCAAGGGGTCAAATACATAACAAATTCGGGAATGTTAAAATTAAGGTCCATAAACATTACGCTAGGCCTAAAATGGCGATGAGTGTTGTTCCAAAAACACACCATTATGTCAAAACAGTGCAAAAATGACCCATTATTCCAAAACGAGTCCGATGGCCGAAAATGCGGATCCTTTTCACTAAAAAGCGAAGTGTAGCTCATTATCTGAGTGGGTCCTCCGGGGCCAAAAATAATATACTTATATCACAGTGCGGGACGTCACAATCTTAACATTTTCCAAAATTGGCCCGCAAAATCATAATCAACTACAAGAAATCAAAATGTAGAAATGCATACTGGAATGTAATCTATTTTCATTGTAAACCGGTTATGTGAGATAATGACCGTCCCGTGATCATGCTATTTGAGGACAATAGTAGCAGGTCAATTCCTTACTGAGGCCGGAACAATTCAAACGCCATCCCCGTATGTGTTTTGCTCGCTGTTCGCGATTGGCGCATGGCGCCGGGGTGTGTTGGTGTTAGCGTAGAAATCAGTTTAGAGGGAACTTTATGACTCAATGTCATTTTTTATATCCCTAACGTCACTAGACCGAAAACAGACGATCACGCAAAAAAGGAGGTTAGAGTTTATTTTTTCTTAAGATCTGGACCAATTTCCCCATGAAACAAGGGTAGGGTCCGCTCCGGAGTTGTCAAGAGTGCAATTTAATGCAATTAAGGGACGTAAGGCAATAGGGTGTAATAAAAACATTTTGCTGGTTTGGGATAAGTCTAGAAATATGCCGGACGTATCTTGTCGTTTGAGAGAAAAATCGATACGTTGTATTACAGGACGCAGCCCGTAAACGTTATTCATTATAAACTTTAATGTGGCATATTTTGGAAGCATTATCGTGGCCTAATTTCTTTTGTAAAATACACATCTTTGTTCCATTGTTAGGAATCTAAATTCGCACACTTACTAAATAGAAAAAAATAATAATGGTTAAAAAAAAAATACAAAATATTGAATTTGAAAGACCTTCATTTTATGGAATTGGACTTGGAACATTATTGAAGTTGTCGGTTGTGTGATATCGAACATTGTACGGTTTGAATCCCCATGGAGATAGCAAGCGATAAGTATACCCCAAGTACAGTGAAAACTAACTTTCAAACAGTTTTTACATACAGGAAACCTAGATCTGTAATATATCCCTCTTTGGGTAGAAGTTTATGGCTAGCAAGCACAAGGTAGCGCTTTTAATTATCCCAGAAAGGACACTTATCTCCAAACACTCCGTTAACTGGAGATTAACGCTTCGGTGAATGGAGATAACAAAAGATGAACCCCAAATAACGCGCCATATCTAGGGTAACAAATGCTGAACCCAAAATAACGCGCCTTATCGTAAGTTAACAACGCTTATCTCGATGGATAAGCAGCGCTGAACCCCAATAAACGACCCTTATCTGGGGTTAACAAAAGCTGATTCTCGGGCTAAGGTCTCTTGATCTGAGATAAAGGCACCCTTATCTCCAGATAAAGAAAGCTGAGACCCCAAATAACGCCACCTTATTGGACCGTTAACAATCTTATCTAGGGTTTAGCAAAAGCTGAACCATAAATAACGGTCCGATACTGGGTAAAAAGTGACCCCAAAATAACGGCGCTTATCTAGGGGTAAGAAAGCTGAACCCAAATAAACGTTTCCTTATATAAGAGTTAACAAAGCCTTATCTCGAGTAACAAAGCTGAACCCAAAATAACGGTCCTTATCATGAGTTAACACTCCTTTATGATGTTAGCAAAGCAGACCCCAAATACGGGCCCTATCTGGAGATAAAAAAGGACCCCAAATAACGACCGTGATTTGGGGTTCAGGTTTGGTAACCCCAGATAAGGATCGTTATTTGGGGTTCAGCTTTGTTTATCGTGAGTTAAAACTGAGCGCTTATTTGGAGATAAGGGGCCTTATCTAAGATAAGGCCCCTTATCTGAGTAGCTTTGTAACCCAGATAAGGACCGTATTTTAGGGTTCAGCTTTTTATCTCGAGAGAGCTTTGTTAACCTTAGATAAAGACCGTTATTTGGGGTTCAGCTGTTAACCCTTGATAAGGAACGTTATTGAGGTCAGCTTTGTTAACCCCCGATAAGGGTCGTTATTTAAGGTGTTCAGCTCTGCTATCTCGAGATAAAGCTTTTAATTAAAGATAAATGGCACGTCATTTGGGGTTCAGCGTTGTTAACCCAGGATAAGACGCGTTATTGAGCGGTTCAGCTTTGTTATCTCCAGTCAACGAAGCGTTAGCTCCAGTTAACGGTGTGTTTTTTGGAGAGATAAGCTTCCTTATATAGGAATAAGAAGAAAGTGATAACTTGTGCTTCAATAGCCTTATCTCCAAATAACCACTCCGTTAACTGGAGCTAACGCTTCGTTTTAAACTGGAGATAACAAGCTGAACACCAAATAAAGGTCCTTATCTGGGTTAACCAAAGGCTGAACCCCAAATAACGCGCCCTATCTTAAGTTAACAAAGCTTATCTCGAGATAGCAGAGCTGAACCCCATATAACGACCGTTATTTGGGGGTTGTGAATCAAAGTTATCTCGGGATTAGGGATCTCTTATCTAGATATAAGGCACCCTTATCTCCAGATAAGAAAGCTGAGCCCCAAATAACGGCATCTTATTGGAGTTAACAATCCTATCTAGGGTTAGCCAAAGCTGAAACCCTAAATAACGGTGCCTTATTTGGGTAACAAAGCTGAACCCCAAATACGGCCCTTATCTGGGTTCAGAAAGCTGTGAACCCCAAAAACGGTCCTTATATAGTTGTTAACAAAGCTTATCTCGAGATAAGAATGCTGAACCCAAAATAACGGTCATTATCGTTGAGTTAACACTCTTATCTGGAGTTACGCAGCTGAACCCCAAATAACTGGCCCTATCTGGAGATAATACACAAAGCTGAACCCCAAATAAAACGACCGTATTTGGGGGGTTCACTTGTTAACTTCAGATAAGGGTCGTTATTGGGGTTCAGCTTTGCTATTTGAGTAACTGAGCGTTATTTGGAGATAAGGGTACTTATCCCTAGATGACTGTTCTTATACTAGAGAAAAGCGTGTTAAAACGCCAGATAGGGACCGTTATTTTGGGTGCAGCTTTGTTATTAAGAAAGGAACCCGTTATTGGTTTCAGCTGTGTTAACCATTGATAAGGACCGTTATTTGGGGTTCAGCTTTGTAACCAAAGATCAAGTAAGGCGTTATTTAGGGTTCACCTTTCTTATCTCGAGATAAGCGTTGGTTTAATTAATGAAAGGCCGTATTGGGGTGAAGCTTTGTTAACCCAAGTAAGACCGCGTTATTTGGGGTTCCGCTTTGTTTCCTCCAGTAAGAAGCGCTCATATCTCAGTTAACGGAGTGTTTAGTTGGGATAAGGCTTCCTTATCTAGGGATTAAGAAGAAAGTGATACACTTGTGCTTCCATAGACGTTTCATATAATTAGGCAGTTCAGTTACCTATACGTAATCGGTGAAACGATATACTGCACTGAACGTGTGTGGTGCGTGTGGTTGCTGCGTAAAGAGAGCCAAACACATTCTACAGAAATATAAATTAATTCCAAATAATGCTAATCCCAATGTCATTCCCGCTCTCCAAATTGTGTCGACAGATATTCTTGTCCCTCTTACATTCTAAACCAGTATCGAAAAATAAGATGGCGGTTGGTAGCTATGGCGTGAGATACCTGGATAAGTCACCTCACAAAATGAACAAGTTTTCGAGACCTTTCAAAGCCCATGGAAAGCATGGTAAACATAGACCACGCCGCTTGGCACCACATTTGATGAGTTTAGCATTTAAGGTGACTAACGGTGACTGGCGCAATGTGTAAACGGAGCTTTGCGACTGGTTACAGGCCTTCAGGGAAGTGTGGATTTTTGAAAGTTCTGATGACAAGCTACAGCTGGAGGTTTGTTGATTTTGAATCAGATGCGTGGTTTCTGAGATAGGATTTTTGAAAAGTTCACGATTTTTTCTCCACAACGAAAATATTCCAGAAAATCAACAGGATGTGCTAGATTACATGATTATCAACGAATGTCTGTATTTACAAAGCATTTGATCGCTAACAGAGCTATGAGCACTGCCCTTTAAAGTGCCACCAAGAAACCAGCTTGCAATTGCCAAATTGGAACTGGCAACCCTAATGCGGCTTACTGTATTTTGCAGAACGAAACGAAAACAGAACCCATTGGATTACAGTTTATTCCGTTATGCACGTATGAATGAAGTGACGGAATAAAAGCGTGTAATCCAATGGGGTTATGTTTCCGTTTGTTTCGTTTAGCAAAATACAGTATAAGCCCCTAATGCAGCATGTGGTGCTCACGTGGCGTTTGCTGTGCTTTTTGATGTAAAGATCGCAAAATAGTTCGTATCTCAGTGAAATAAGAAGTATGTAATACTTCAGCGAGGTATGGGTTCGCGTAGAATGAAGCATTTTAAAACCAAATGTATGCCAGTATAAGTCCGCCGAAATTTCACACTTTTTTAATGAGACCTTCTGCCCTTATAGCAGGTCCCTTCAATTGCTTCTGAAGATATGTTATTACGACATTAGGCAACGTCATACTTTACACCAGGGGGAATGGAGGGATTTCGGCGAAACAAGTCAATTCCCCCCCTCTCTTCCGTTAAAAAATCACATTCTCCCTTGAAAGTTCATTGTTTCTCCTAGCTCTTGATGAAATTTCATATTGCACTATCTCGCTTACAATTTTCTTCGCATTCCCCTCAATTCCTCCAATTCCCCTGGCGTAAATAAGGGCCCCCGCCCTCAGTTAATTTTAAAAAATTTTAACGAGGGGGTGGCACTCTAATATGAAATTCTTAGGGGTGTAGGCTAGCGATTTCAAACCCAGACGGCATTCGGTGAACATGTAAAAAATAGAGGTCTTGGGCGAGAGAACACCAAATTGCCCATAATAGATTATTTTGACCTTTGTACAAACATTTGCTATAAATTATCCAAAAAAATCATTTGTACAAAAAGTAGGGTTATTTGGTTGAAAATTTCAAAATTCTCAACAAAAAAAAAGCAATAGGGGTATTGGGGTGCGAGTGGTAAACCTTTAAAAATATGGCATCTTTAGGGGACAATGATGCTGAAAAACGGGCGGGTTTTTAACAGCCTTCATTACCATTTTGCGCATTTTGATAAAAATATGTAAATTAGGTCATGCAAATATTTTTCAAATCATTGTATACAAGTTCTGTTTGTACAGGTTTTGATGAAGAAGAACACCTGAACATTACAAATTGATAGCTTGTAAATTCCCACCAAAATGCAAAATTTAATGAAAATCTCAAATTATGCCCATTTTTTTTGCCACAAGATGCAATTGGCCTATGTAACATTAATAACACTCACTTCTTCATGGTTGTATTGGGTAAAGGTTTGGAGGGGAAACCATGAAAATTTCAGACTGATAGCTGTAAACTTGCTCACAAAATGCAAGAAAAAAAAACAACATCTCTTAAAATTTTGCAGAAGATTTTGGTTAAAATAGTTCATTAGGCAATTTAAGAGCATTTGGCTCATTGTTCATAATTGGTGTGTTTATGCTTATAGAAAAAAATTCCTGGAAATTTTAAGTTGGGTGTATTGTTGTGATTTTAAAAAAAACATACAAATTTTGTTCATTTTGGTTCCCCAAACTATGCTAATTAGGTTAAAGTAAGGCTATCAAAAAACTGCAAAATTCTGGATGTGAGTGTATTAACAGAAATTATGCAAGTTTGCAGAATGATGAGGTGAAAGTTTTCTTAAAGTACATCTATATTAAGAATGGTTGTTTTTGTTTTCCTTTCATTGAAAAACACAAAAATTTAAAATTTTTCCTCAAAAAATGATTAAAAAATTAGTTTAGTTGGTAAATGGCAAGTCAATGCTTGCTATGTTATGTAATCTATAGGTACATATATCAGTGAAAATAAACTAAAAAAAATCAAGTGTAGGGACCTTTTATCGTTTAGATTCTTTACATATTTTGTCTGGTTGAAAGCATGACCACTCACGGTTGCCATTGCAAAATAAAGAAAAATAAAAAAGGACTGACCTGTGACACTTGTTCGCCAAATGAGTACAAAAAATTGAATAACTTTGCAACGGAATGTCAGATTTAAAAATTCGAGCTAGTTCTGAGTTGCCGGAACTTAATCTCTCTTTCAAATTACAAACTAGCGGTGAGGCCCGCGCTCACGCGGCGTGTTTACCCGAGTGACACTTATTTTTAACACTTTAAATAACTCAAGTTGTTTAGTTCCCGTCATATACTACGTAGCTCACGTAGTTACCATTTTCTAGGGAAAAGTCAATTTAATCCGTTATAACTTTCCGTACATTTTAATGATCTTCTTCTCAAAACTACTCCCGTGTCATACACTTCTCGTGCTAGCGTATATTGTGTTATCTATGTTTTTCCGTGCGTTATCTACTACGAATCGGGTCGAGAAGGCTACAGGGAGTGTTATTTTTAATAACAGCTCTAGCAAGCTTGTATTTTTCAATAACATGCACAATCGGAAGCTGGGGTTACAACTGAACGCGCGGGTCACGGTTATAGTTCTAGAAATACAATGTCCTGACCAATTAGATTTACAGCGTCGCGATCTGTATATACTGATGGAACAGTACTTAAGGTACAAATTCTATGGTGTCAAACTATGAACGTAGGTATGTAGAAATTATAGAGCGGTTTATTATACCTGTAAATGAACTTTAAAAATGATTTGGACGCTTGGGTTACATCAAACATTTCTCATAAATAAAATGACACCAATTTATTATTTTTCACAACAGCAGCAAATTATATGATATAATTCACGCTATTCAGATTTGGTTTTCATACTGTCTTTTAAAATTTGTATGCAGAACGGCAATTCCTTAAGGGTAATTGCAAGACAAAATGAAACAAACAACCAAAACCCACCCAGAAACATTTTATGGTGATCTGACCAAACACTGGTTGAATATAAGAAGGTTCCTCACCCCCTCCCCCAAAAAAGGTACTAGCGTTTAACCTCCTGAGATCAACATTGCAGAAGCTACCCATCATACGCCGTCATTTCCATTTGAAATCAAATGCTGATTCCACAAATGTCGACATCACCCATTACACATAAAGTATATTAGCAATATACAGCGACGGCATCAGTTCACGATTGGTTTAATTTGATTTGATTTCTTCATCATGTACTAAATCCAGGGCCACTGATAATCCAGGTAATTTCTGCACGAAATAATATCATAGAAATGTTTAGGGATGATAGGGTTAATAGTCTTTATTCTGTATAGGCTGGTTGAATTTCTTTCATTCAAAATCCTACTCCAGGATAAACAAAACAAATCGTATGTTTTGCTTCGTATTAGTAAAGCACTTATCAATCAACCAGTATTGACGTTAACATGGAAGGTTATGGCCCGAGCAATCCAATACAACCCAATTGGTTTGGTTAACGCTCGTCAATAGTTGGTTACAAGTGGACAAAGTGTTTTACTATGTTAAAATTTAAATTGCGACAATTATTTCGTTTTCAATTTCCAAATTTTTGCATGTTTTAACCAAAAAAAATTGTTTTAAAATTTAAAATGTGAGTTATATATCCATATTCTAAGGTAAAATATATAATCAATTCGCTATGAGGCGTTCGTGAAAAGAACAGGCTTTCGCGCTTGAGACTTGGTTAACTAATCATCTCGCGGCCTAAAGGCCGCTCGAGATAAGTTAACCAATTCATCAAGCGGCTCAAGCTTGTATTTAACGAACGCCATCTAGCTCATGATTATCTATATCATAACCGATAGTTTCGTCATCATGGTCTACCAGAACCAAAGCGAAATAAAAGGAGGGCTGTAATTGATCATTTTAACCCTATAGTCGTAGTTCTCATTTCTAAATAATAAAAAGTTATTAATGGTTGTCATGCCATATATTGTTTTGTTGTTTTAACTTTTTTATCTCAAAAGTATCCCCCCAAACCCGCTATAGTTCCATGCTTTTCTGATAGTAAGTTTTTTTCTCACAACTCCTCAAACTCCCATATAAAGTTCCCGTCAAACCTGCATGCAGTTTAGACCCTCCTCTGGCTTCCTCCTTCCATCCAGTTTTCTTTCTTTTTCTCTTGGTATCCACCTCACATTTCCCCCTACAAATGACGTTTCTCTCTAATT
>JAMKCH010067686.1:0-25371 GCA_023653785.1 Ophioderma brevispina | reverse complement strand
CCTGATATGTTTAATCTGGTAAGTAGCAAAAGGTATTGAAAGGCATTGATTTTGCTGCATAACTTTCAAAGAAGTGTGAACAGATAAATTTAATGTGTTAATTCAGGAGTACTATGAATACGGTAAAAAAGCTGGCAGTACTATCTCAGATTATAAAGTCATATCGTTTACACATTGAGCATTGCTTCAAGATGTTTGGTCGTCAGTCTGGTAACCATCATCAACAGCCACAATTCACCAACAAAACATTCCATTCAGACCAGAAGCATGAGAAACCCTTCGGTTTTTTTTTTTTTTGGTTTTCTCCAGTACACTTACCAAAAAAAAAAATTCAATTAATGAAAATTGGTGAAATATACCAGAGACATGGAGTTAGATTAAAATAGAAAAAGAGGCAACGGCAAACAATAAAGGCAAAGAACAGCAAAACCTTGGCAATGTCGACAAACACCAGCAACATAAGAACGACACTCCGATGAAATCCCAAAGCACAAGCAGGAAGCATTACACTTGACTCCTTCATCTTTTAATCATTATATCCCAAGGATTGAGTGGGACTGACACTGTACCACATTCAGCGGAGGGGTGCACTCCTGGCAAATGATCTTCCTACTGCAAAGGGTTGCAACTCGTTCCCAATAAGTGTCAACAGCTTTCACCGTGCCATTACCGAACAAATCCTAACACAGAGAGGTTGTGAGTGCCCAACCCTCCCAACGTGAAATTTGACATATGTATTTCGTAATTTTGCTCTATAATCCTATAAATCGTTCCGATTGATCGGGGGAAAACGTTTTATGTAGCTACTAAGAAACCGTCGACCAATGGAACTGTATCAGTTTTTTAAAGGGCCATAGGCCGATCGCTAATAGCCTCAATCCCAGAAGCCCTCAGATGTAAGGAATGGTCAAACATTTTGGTATCAGAAGAAAGCTACTACTTTTCTCATTTACCCTGTGAAATCTTACCAAAGGATGATTGGTTGGAAATTATGAGCAAAAATGTGTGGACCCAATTTGGTCTACTCGACCAATCTTAATTTTTGACACAGTACTCTATGGGGCTTACACAAAATCACGTTTTCAGCTCTCGCATCCAAAACGGATTGAAAAGATCGGCGCGAACTTTACAGAGGGGTTTTGGAGTTGAAGACCAATCTATCAGATGAAAACTTCATATCCTAAATTCGGGGCCTCCCCCTTTAAAAGGCTTTTAACTTTTTCAAAAAAATTAATTTATGAAATGTTGCCACTTTTTGGCACACTCCGAGATAAATTTTCAGGATCAGGTACAGAAATCCGTCTGGTGGTGCATGTAGAAAGGCTCAGTTCAACAAAGCCGATTGTTTGCTAGAAGAAAATCACATCCAGGACTGCTCCAGTCTAGTGCCGATTGGGCCAATTTTCGAAAATCGTGAGCGGAGTTTTCTTTTTCATGTGTAAGTTTTGCAAGGTCTGGGGGCCTGTTCTGTACAGTGTCTGTGGTCTTACCCATTATTTGCTAGAGAAAACCGCTTCCGACTGCTCAAGACTGGTTTTTGCCGATGGCCATTTTTCGAAAATCGTGCGTAATTTTCCTTTTTCATGTGTAGTTGGCCAAGTCTTGGACTGTCCTGTACAGTCTTCTGCAGGTCTTGTTGGTTCGGGGGAGCTCGTGGCAAATTTGAAAAAAAAAAACAGCCACGATTTTTTCTTGCAGCTTAAAAAAATAGTGGCGTGTGTTTGGCCCCAATCGCAGAAGGTCGGCTTGAACACATGAGCGGTTTGGACGCGGTAGCCGTGGTTGGGCGCATCATGAGTGGTGTGCAGTTGGAAAGTGGCGGCAATGATTCTGCTCCAAGCGGGAGAGACAATGCAAGCCAACTGGACCTGTTAAATCGGCGACTAAACTCGGCGACTACAGAAGATAAGTCGCAGACTTGCTGCAGTCTTGACGGCAACTTGTGTGTCGTGTTAAGGTCTGCGACCGATTGAGAACTGAACAAGTGGAATGCTTGATCGCCACTGCTCGGCGATTGAGCATCTCTGGTCTTGTAATTTGAACATGAATGCAGCGGATTTTGAAGAAAAGAATGTGGTCTTGTGTAGTTGGGACGAGGTTGGATGGCCATCGCGGGTTGTCTTCATGTGACGGTACCTTCTTGGCGTCAACAACTCGGCGGACAATCGACGAGCAATCTTGACAGCGACATGTCAAAACTTCTGCAGTCGTTCAAGGTCGGCGACTACGGGGACTGAACAAGTGCATCGCCAAAGAAAAGTCATGCTGATCTTGTTGATTCCATAATGCTGTCGCCTACTGCTCGGCGTTTTCGTTTTCAGGCATTACTTGTCTCGTTTGCGACGGGGTTACTCGCAGACTAATCATCCCTGGTTCGGGATTAAAGGTAAATTTTGCAAGTTTGAACAAGAGTCTAACAAGACTGTGGCCGTATTTTGAAAAAAATGCGTCTTGATAGTCGGGAAGTGGTTGGTCGGGAGCTGTCTTCTGTGTGACTATACCGTTTAAGAAGCCAGGGGACAAGTAAAGTCGAAATTCAAAAATCGTTTAATAATTCGCGATCTTTACCTCATCACGATCATCAGAGTAATATCTTTTATGAGTTCGAGTTGTATAGAGTTCGAGATGCTTTTAGAGTTCGAGATGCTTTTAGAGTTTGAGTTGCTTTTAGAGTTTGAGTTGCTTTTAGAGTTCGAGTTACTTTTATAGCTCGAGTTGCTTTAGAGTTGGAGTTGCTTTTATAGCTCGAGTTAAAGTTAAAGTTGCATTTTAGAGTTCGAGTTGCATTTTAGAGTTAGAGTTCGAGTTGCATTCAGAGTTTAAGTTGCTTTTAGGGTTCGAGTTATGCATTTTAGAGTTAAAGTTAGAGTGGCTTTTAGAGTTCGAGATAAGTTTATGGTGGGTCTTACATACGGTACCACTGTCACATAGCACCATCACCAGCGCCAGTTCTGATCTAATTTGTTGGCAATTCCACAACGTGTTGCAGAGATTTCACAACGCGTTGCGATGTCGGCCAATCAGAATGAAAGATCGAGCCTTCACAACGAGTTGCGGCAATACGTTATGACACGTATGGCTTGTATGACACTAATAGCTCGCGTTGTGAAGGCCGGCACTGCGTTGTGGATTTCTGCAACGCGTTGTGAGATTCCACAACGCGTTGCTAGATACTCGCAACGCGTTGTGGGTCTATTTTGTGAAATACGTCACCGAAATTCATCATTGTAATTGGCCGACACCGCAACGCGTTGTGACATTTCGGTAACGCGTTACGGCAGTACGTTATGATATAATGCTTATGACTGGCCATATGAGTGTATTTTTTTTGATAGATGACGGAGGGTGTGAAAAAAAAAAAAAAAAAAAAAAAGTCTCGTTGACGACGGGGATACTCGCAGACTAATCATCCCTGGTCGGGATTAAAATGGTAAATTTTGCAAGTTTGAACAAGAGTCTAACAAGACTGTGGCCGATTTTGAAAAAAATGCGGTCTTGTATAGTCGGGAAGTGGTTGGGTCGGGAGCTGTCTTCTGTGTGACTATACCTTTAAGAAGCACAGGGGACAAGTAAGGTCGAAATTCAAAAATCGTTTAATAATTCGCGATCTTTACCTCATCACGATCATCATAGTAATATTTTTTATGAGTTCGAGTTCGAGTTGTATAGATTCGAGATGCTTTTAAGAGTTCGAGATTCCTTTTAGAGTTTGAGTTGGCTTTAGAGTTTTCGAGTTGCTTTTAGTAGAGTTCGAGTTCGAGTTCTTTAAGTTCGAGTTACTTTTATAGCTCGAGTTGCTTTTAGAGTTGGAGTTGCTTTTATAGTCTCGAGTTAAAGTTTAAGTTGCATTTTAGAGTTCGAGTTTGAGTTGTCGAGTTCGAGTTGCATTCAGAGTTTAAGTTGCTTTTAAGGGTTCGAGTTATGCATTTTAGAGTTAAAGTTAGAGTTGCTTTTAGAGTTCGAGATAAGTTTATGGTGGTTCTTACATACTGTACCACTGTCCGACTTAGGCACCCACCCTTTTTAATTTAAAGGGTGCCGTGGGAAATCCTGAAATCATTAAGGTGGGGGGCTGCCATTTTTTCAGTATAAAGGTGGCTCGTAAAAAGGGTGGGGGTCAAATATAACGGGTGGGTCAAACCCCACTGCCTCTATGGAGGTCATTACTGTACCTCCTTTGCTAATTTGGATCATCCCATAAAAAATATTAATATTAATATATGATAATTGTCCACTTTATTTACATACACATGTGCAAATCTGTGATGGAAGTTTGTTACTGTTTACCATTAATCACAATATTGCCAGTTTTCGATTGATAAACGGTTGGGGGTTCTGACATTTTCGTATCAAGGGTCCCTCGGTAAAAGGGTGGTGGGGGTCAATAACAGGGGGGTCAACCCCCACTGCCCACTATGCTGTCACATAGCACCATCACCAGCGCCAGTTCTGATCTAATTTGTTGGCAATTCCACAACGTGTGCAAGATTTTCGCAACGCGTTGCGATGGTCTGTCCAATCAGAATGAAGGATCGATCCTTCACAACGAGTTGCGGCAATACTTATGACACGTTATGGCTTGTATGACACTAATTACTCGCGTTGTGAAGGCCGGCACTGCGTTGTGGATTTCTGCAACGCGTTGTGAGATTCCACAACGCGTTGCTAGATACTCGCAACGCGTTGTGGGTCTATTTTGTGAAATACGTCACCGAAATTCATCATTGTAATTGGCCGACACCGCAACGCGTTGTGACATTTCGGTAACGCGTTACGGCAGTACGTTATGATATAATGCTTATGACTGGCCATATGAGTGTATTTTTTTTGATAGATGACGGAGGGTGTGAAAAAAAAAAAAAAAAAAAAAAAGTCTCGTTGACGACGGGGATACTCGCAGACTAATCATCCCTGGTCGGGATTAAAATGGTAAATTTTGCAAGTTTGAACAAGAGTCTAACAAGACTGTGGCCGATTTTGAAAAAAATGCGGTCTTGTATAGTCGGGAAGTGGTTGGGTCGGGAGCTGTCTTCTGTGTGACTATACCTTTAAGAAGCACAGGGGACAAGTAAGGTCGAAATTCAAAAATCGTTTAATAATTCGCGATCTTTACCTCATCACGATCATCATAGTAATATTTTTTATGAGTTCGAGTTCGAGTTGTATAGAGTTCGAGATGCTTTTAGAGTTCGAGATGCTTTTAGAGTTTGAGTTGCTTTTAGAGTTTGAGTTGCTTTTAGAGTTCGAGTTGCTTTTAGAGTTCGAGTTACTTTTATAGCTCGAGTTGCTTTAGAGTTGGAGTTGCTTTTATAGCTCGAGTTAAAGTTAAAGTTGCATTTTAGAGTTCGAGTTGCATTTTAGAGTTAGAGTTGCATTCAGTTAAGTTGCTTTTAGGATTCGAGTTATGCATTTTAGAGTTAAAGTTAGAGTGGCTTTTAGAGTTCGAGATAAGTTTATGGTGGGTCTTACATACGGTACCACTGTCACATAGCACCATCACCAGCGCCAGTTCTGATCTAATTTATTGGCAATTCCACAACGTGTTGCAGAGATTTCACAACGCGTTGCGATGTCGGCCAATCAGAATGAAGGATCGAGCCTTCACAACGAGTTGCGGCAATACGGTATGACACGTATAGGCTTGTCTGACACTAATAGCTCTCGTTGTGAAGGCCGGCACTGCGTTGTGGATTTCTCAACTCGTTGGTCAAGATTTCCCCCTACGCGTTGCTAGATACGCGCACGCGTTGTGGTCTATTTTGTGACATACGTCACCGAAATTCATCATTGTAATTGGCCGACACAGGCAAAGCGTTGTGACATTTCGGTAACACTTTACGGCAGTATGGGGCGTTATTATAAATGCTTAGGACTTGCCATAATGATTGGTATTATTTTTTTGGATAGATGACGGAGGAAGTTTGAAAGGATCTAGAACAGTCCCCTGTAGCTATAGGTCCAGGGACTGTGTTCATAATAGGGCGGACCCCTGTCCCTATATGAATTGTCACGGTAGCCATAACAACCGGACTACAGGCAGTGGTGTAACAAAAAAAAAAAAAAAAAAAACAAAAATCATGCTAAATCAGCCATTTTTTAGCCCTCTGATCGGGAAAAATTGGCCTTTTGACCCTCCTGAGAGGGAAAATTTCCCAAGACTGGGAAATTTTCCCCCTCAGAGCGGGCAGGCCCGTTACGCCACTGACTACAGGACTGAGTGGTCCTCTGGACCATGGCTTCTAGTTTCAGCGTTCTTTCGCCCTTTGATCCGTCTGTTCCTAGTACTATCCTTGCTACATAATATTCTATTTTATATAGCTTAACATGACTATATCTCCTGCTACACGACATAAAAATCTATAGCAAAACCAGTAGATTTGGGGCGTTTGTGGGATGTTAAAAAATATAGGTGTATGCATATCCCTAATCCGTTCAGCTGTAATTTTGGCAAAGTTGATGATTTCCGGTTGAATGTAAAAACAAGATGAAAAGATGGATTTGGTTCATACTTAGAAGACCTATCACAAGTGATTTGAAAATATTGAAATTTTGGCAGGAATTCTTCAAAGTGAAGGATAATTCTGTAGACTCCTCATAAGTTACCTTTCCTAGCTGTAGAATTGACGAAAAAGGAATAAGCGACAGTGTTCAAGATACGATTCTCCATTCAATACGTGTTGTAGTAAGTGTCCGAACGGACAGAATGACTAAATCCTCGATTTCTTCCTGTAATTTGTTCTTTCTCTGGTCGAATCATTTGCAGGGTATGTTTCGTAACCTGTACTTGTACATACATTCAAAAGTCTGATTTTTTATGATTTTTTCAATGTGCTGATTTAGCAAATCCGAAGAGTGTCTTTAAGCTACTGATTTTAGGCTCATATTATGGCTATAAAAATTCGACCGATTGAGTCGAATTGAAAGGTCCGCCCGCCCGAACAACAGGGCTTTTTATTTGTGTGTTTATTTAGTGGAGTGCTCCTTATGTGTAATGTGCAGTGTCGGTGTAAAAAAAAAAAAAAAAAAAAAAAAAAAAAAAAAAAAAAAAAAAAAAAAAAAAAAAAAAAAAAAAAAAAGCTGTAATGATTGTCCGTTATCTTTTTAAGAAATTTGCGCATCTCCATCTTTGGCAAAAGTTTCAGAAAATGTTGGAAATGCAACATATTTCCGGTGAAAATTTGTACCATTCGTTTTTAAAATTCCGGTTCACAAACACAGCCGTATTTTCTGGACCAATCCAAATCTGAATACCACGCGCGGTAACCTCACAACCATGCACCTTCGACAGTGATTTAGCGTTTTAATTTTGTTTTAATTTGATGCATATTCATGTACAATCGACCGATTGGTAAATTTTCGATGTGTTATATTGTGAAAAGTGTCACTTGCCTTTAACTTTTCTAGGCAGTGTCAACTTCAAGTGTATTTTGTAGGACTCACGGCAGACTATGGCTGGCATGGTATTTTGCACAATTAAAGTGACAGGTTTATCTTTAAAGAGAAACCTGGTTTCTCGAACGAAAAATCTGGTTTTTTCGAACAAAAAATCTGTTTTTTTTCGAACGAAAAACCTGGTTTCTCGGCGAGAAATCAGGTTCCTTAAAAACTTGGCTTTTCAAATTCGAGAAACCAGGTCTCTCCATCGAATTCGAGAAACTATGTTTTCGAGAAACCTGGTTTCTCGCCCGTTAATACTTGGAATTACAAATTCGAGAAACCTGAAAAGCCAAGTTTGTGAAAAACCTTGTTTTTCGGCCGAGAAAGCAGGTTCCTTCCAAACTTTTGCTTTTGAAATTCGAGAAACCAGGTTTTTCAAATACTTGGCGTCAAAAATTCAAGAAACCAAGTTTTTTCAAAGAACCTGTTTTAGCTTATTTTCTCGGCCGAAAAAAACAGGCAAAAACTTTGCTTTTTAAATTCGAGAAATAATTTTTTTATCAAAAAAAAGAAGAAGAAGAAAAAAAAAAGGTTTCTGGAATTAAAAAAAAACAACAACAGGTTTTTCGAATTTGATACTTCTCGATTGAGACACCTGCAGGGTTGCTCGAATTCGAGAAGCCGCGAAGTTTTCGAGTAAACCAGTGAAGGAATCAGGAATTTTTGATCGAAAAACCTCGTTTGTTGAGCAAAATCCCAATCGAGTCTTATCGAAAATAACGCAAGTTTCTCAATTTGAAAAAGCCAATTTTTTCCTCGAGAAACCTGGTTTTTCAGATTGAAAAAAATATTTTTAAATCCAGAAATAATGGTCAATTTGAAAAGCCGCGTTCTCTTGAAACAATTCGTTTTTTGCTCGATAAACCAGGTGCGTGTGCCGATCGTCTTGGGAGCCCCCCGATTTACCCGGAAGTAGTATCGATTTGATATCAGATGAAGCCGTATTTTTCTCATTGTCGTCCTGAAATTTGAGCCCTCAATCCATTTCATTCCCAAGATATAAACCAAAACCGCCGTTTTAGTGGTTAACCAAATATAGCAAGTCTTGATAGGTTTGCAACATGCATTATGCGGTCTACCATCAAAAACCGCAATTTGTTTCCCCTGTACTTGATGATGGGTGTATTGCAAGTGCCAGGCTCTCAATCAAGTAGAGAACACAATACACCATAAATCGGAACAAGCACCTTTAAGTGTTTTTGACCGAAAACCTCGTTCTCGATCGAAAAAGAAAACCTTTTTTAAGAAACCAACCAAGTTTTCGAGCAAGTTTTTTGAAAACAAAGTATTTTAAAAAACTGTGCCGGGTCGCGGTTTTGATTTTTAAAAGAATTGAAGGACAACATGAAAGAGACATTAGTATAGCACTTGGTTGTTTTCTAATTGGGAGTGCACTTTTCTTGGTAAAAACGTGTCATAAAGAAATAGAAATTAAATAATATCAGAATTAATGGAGATGTTTTTATGTGTATGGGCATTGTAAGGTGGACATAATTGCAATTTGCAAAATAATGTGGCAAGAAAACATTTTTATTTTTTTTCTGATGTGTATTTTCTTAATTTACAAATAAAAAAATTTTTTTTTTTTTTTTGGTATGAAAAATACATTTTGATACAAGGAATAGATAAAACATGAATTTGGTGATATTAATGTTTTATTAAAGGGATCTTTAGAAATTGATTTTGGTGGAGAATATGACAAGAATAATGCACAAAAATGTTTTTTTCGGGCGTAAAACATTAAATGGCTGAATAAAAATAAGGGATTTCAAATCGCCAATTAAGTTTATCAATTTTGAACGATCAGTTTTTAACAAACTTGGCTTTTCGATAAAAAAGGGTTTTAAAAACATGATTGTCGACCGATAAATAGCTTGAACCAAGCTTTTTGATGAAAAGCCAGTTAATAAAAATAATTTTCAAATCGATAAACCTGTTTTTTTTTTCAAAAAAAAAGGATTCATGACATTCGATTTTAAACCAGTTGGGCCCATACACTGCATTTATCACAAGAATACCTTTTCGAAGCGATAAACCTGTTTTTTTTTCGATGACAAGGGTTTTTGAAAACCTGGCTTTTCCATTCAGCAAGCCTGATTTGCAAATTGAAAACAAAATAACTTTTATAAGTTTTTTGAGGTTCTCGGTCCAGAAACCAAGTTTTTTTACAAAGAAATTTCCAACCTGGAAATAAATAATAAAAAGATCTCAATCAAAGGATGAAGACGTTTAGCTCAGAGAAATTCCGTTCTCGCTGCCAAAGACATCGAAATTTTCAATAAGATTTTTTACCATTGCATTTCAAATTTTTATTTACACAACGCTGAACAATAAAAGGCGAAACTCGTATTTACGCGATGCGTAAAATACCCCCTGCCGTAATGTCGCGATCAATAATAGTGTGATAAATCCAACTACAACACCCCCACCCCCTCCCCAACACAACACCGCAACACTCCACCTCCCAACAACCCGCAAAGCCCCACCCCCTCTCCAAACCCCAACAACCGCACCCCCTCCCCAACACCCCACCAACTCCCCCCACTCTGGCAAACCCCCACCCCCGCAACCCTACCCCTCCTTAACACCCCTCACACCCCAACCCCACCCACAATACCCGTATCACGCCTCCCCTTTCCCCAACATCCCCACAACCCTCCATTTCCCCCTCCCCCAACACCCACCCTCAACCCTCCATCCCCTCCCCCACAACCCGCAAACACTCTACCCCCTCCCCAACCACCCCGCCACACCTTCACCCCTCCCCAACACCATGCAACACCCCACCCCCTCCCCAATACCTGCCAACACACACCCCTCCCCTACACCCGGCAACATAACACCCCCTCCCCAACACCCTGCAAACCCAACACCCTCCCCAATGTGCCCCGAATAACCCAACCCCCGCACACCTCGCATACCACACCCCTCCCCTATGGCATAGTAGTCTCATGTAGCGAAGGAATTTTGCCTTCCGATGTACCGTTTCAGAGATACAGTCATTACGCATATTTAATTAGCATCATTTGCATATCTAAAGAAGCCTTGAATTATCACCTACTTTAAATTAACCAAAAAGATGTGCCCCAATTAGTGGCTTTCATGCAGCGCAGATTTTTGAGTATCCCGTTTCAAAAATAAGGCAATTAATGCTGATTTTGCATATTAATTAGCTCTTTGCATACTCAATTTCCCGAATACGCCCAAAAAATCTAATTAGGTCGAGAACTCTTCCAGCCCACTTCCCTTACACAGTTACATCATTATACGCCTTATGGAACTCCAGAAAACTTGTACACAGGCCTTGCGGGAAAATTCTCGTAAATTAACAAATTAAGATCCTAATTAGCATATTTTAGGCTACCATCTAATCAGTCGAGAACTCACCAACCCGCTTCTTTCCACCAAGTACATCACTTTCGCCCTTACTGAACTCCATATAAATTGGTATACAAGGTGGGTTAACATGTTTAGAACGGAGAACAGACGCTTGCTTCATTTTATTCCCCATTCCGAACTCGTTCGGCGGGGACAATAATGGACTCTAATGGTTTCATTCAGCAAATGTCACTTCATTCACAAATTTCCGGGGCCCTGGCCACACTTTGGAAGAGGTAGTTACTTCTTCCAAATATAAGCCAAAAAGAACATTTTAATGTTACCAAAAATTTATGTAACGCTAGCACCGTAATTAACAGTGTTTGTTTTACTCGAATCCTGGAATCTCGTCTTGGTCTGAACCCCGAATATTTTGATGATAATGAATTTAAAAGAAATGATTACCAGGCCAGGGATATACACATAAACTTGTCAGTGCCTCTTTATAAGTAACATACCAAAATATATATTTGGCCTATTAATCACCTAGTATACAATGGGTTTTCTTCAATATAGATCCAAACAATATAAACTAGCTCAAATAACAGCGCAAAATCAAGTAAAATCATATTCAAGTGGTACTCAACAGTTTAAATTATTTGGTCAATTTAGACATAAAAATACTAATCATGCCCATATATAATGCACTGCTGCTATCTGTTAATTTTGCTTTTCAATGCTGAGCCTGATATGGGACTATAACTACCCTTGACCATCCCAACCAGGGTCTGTAGAGTACTGCTTCCAGACTGCCGCCCAGCCCTCTGTAATGTGTTATTAATAACACCCATAACATGTTAAGGCGGAGATGATAATAATAGTAATGGACGTGGGTCTTGGAGCAAGTCTACAGTATGTTTTTTACATTGGGCAAATGTGTTGACATACAGCTACAGGCCTCTCTTAAAACACATGACCTCACCCAGTTTGTCCTGCATATTTTGAATTCCGGGTTTTGAATTGAACCCACTGTAGCTATGTTGTTATGCATGTCATCTCCATCCAGTGTTAAAATGTGTGAAAAACACAGTCTCCAGTGAGTCAGAAGTATATTTTAAATTTCCTGAAACCATTAGCCGTTACCTTTGTCATGTTTGTCCCTTGAAATTCATTGGACTACAATCTCATATTAATACACCAAATTTCAGGAACGTATGCAAATCATATAAACACAGAAATAAAAACACTTTCTAGTTAACAAATAGGACCCTTCAAGTTTTGACGAACAGGGTTGTCTATAGCCGGGTCGCTAATGCGACCCGGCGGCAAAAACGTTTTTCGCTCGAAAAAAACCTGGTTTTGCAAACATTGGCTTTTTTTCGATTGGAACAAAAATCTCGTTTCTCGTTGAAAAACCATTTTTTGGTGGTTTCTTGATCAGGAACACCATAAAAATAAATAAATTGCTTTTGGAAATATGTAGGAGGAACCAGGTTTTTTCAGTCGAGAATAATAATAATAATAATAGCAGAGATTTACACCTGGCACAAAAAGTATCGGCATGTTTTTCGATCAGTACTTTACCAAAGTCAGGACCCATTTGAAAGTTTTCGAAATATACATTGTTGCCTAGGTCTTGCTCTTCATTTACACCTCGTTGTAAAAAGCGTGCAGAAATGGATGAGATAGAACGCACGAAAGACGCAAACCCCCAAAACCAAAAGTTGCAGTTTTGGGATTTTTCAGTGGGCATTGCACTGTACTGGACACGAACACCGCGGACCACAATCAATTATTGTAAGTAGGTTTTCTCGCTCAATTCAGTAGGAAACTCTTGTGTAAAATCAATACACCACGTATTATTGCGTTGTTGACCACACATGACCATTGAAAAACCCAAAAACGGCAACTTTTGGTTTGGGGGGTTTGCAGTCTTTCGGGTGCACTCTATCTCAGCCATTTTTTTGCACGGCTTATTTAAAAGCGAGGATTAAAGAAAAGAGCAAGACATAGGCACAAAATGTTTATTCTAAAAAAACTTTTTAAAATGGTCTGACTCTTTGACCCACCATACTGATCGGAAACACTGCGAATTACTTTTGTGCAGTTGTATATAGCGCTTCTTGCTATGGCTCAAGCGCTTTGTGCAAAATACCTTGCATCCACCGGCTCGGCAATACGAAGCGTACAGCGGCTCAAATCTGCACATCCCTATATTTACGAGGCTGTCAATGTTTCCGACTTACTGACAAGATCTTTGTGATTGTTTTTGTGGGAACTTTTGGTGACTGTTTTTTCAATTGTTTTTTTAATATTAAAATTGTTGTAACCTTAAAACGCGGAGGCAACTAAAGCGAAAGAAAGAAAAGGGTGGTATCAACTATTGACCCCCCCCCCACAGCTTATAGTAATCTTATAGCGTCTCGCAAACAAAATGTGGTTATTGGAGTTTGTCTCACTCTTTCTATTCCTATTGACCACGCCCACGGCATCGGGGCTGTTGAATTTGGCCAATACTGCAGTCTGTAATGTCGCTTGCCAGAATTTATCAGGCCAAAACATGCCAAATTGGGGTCTCGCCAGCGTGATGCTGACATCAAACCTGGACACTGTAAGATCAAAATAAGTTTTGACAATTCCATCACGCGATTTTGCCTATAAATTCATAATTTTCGCGTTCGAGAGGCTATCCCCTATCCACAATTTAATTTGCCGCCAATATGCCCCGAAGGTGTGGCAATATCATGATCTTAGTGCCCGGTTGCCTCTGGTTTTTCCGCTACGATAGACCCTGCTATCTCCATCAAAGCCTGAAGAGGCATGTACAGTAAAAAAAAACGGGATCCACAGTCCACCATGGATGTGCCACAAAGTAAAAGAATTTTGTATACTTACAGTCTTCGATTGACACGAAATCGTGCATATATGAAACTGTGTGAGTCTTAGCATCCTACTAGCTCGATTTCGATTTTAAAAATACAAACGGGGCACAGCCTTCATGCTTACATCGTGAAATATTGGCCCAAAAATACTGAAGTGACGAAAAATGAAGCTAAACACAGTCGTCTCCCACTCGATGAATTCCGGGTGGCAATGTTCGTAATTATTGCGTAATCCGCGAAAATAAGCGTGCTCGTGCCTCTTCTAAAGAAAATAAACCGGAGGGAACCAATCCACAGGGGGCGACTCACTGATATAGTGGGGCGACTGCTTTATGTTTTAATATTAATTAATTGCGGATTTGTAACGGTTAAGAAAATCACAGTTCAAAATCATAGATTTAACCATGAATGAAAATCAGTCAAGGAAACAACGTGCGTTAATATAAACATAATTTATTTAGGCCTACATCAAAGGTAAATATTTTAAATAAGTGTTGGATTTGTACTGATTATGGATTTGCATGTGCCTTATTCCGCATCGGATCCCTTAGTTCAATGATTGGTAACCTCAGGTCTGTGCCGATTACTTTTATCATCTGGACATTCGTATCTCTGACCTGAGGTTACAACAAGTATGCGTCGTTAGTTTCAAAATCGTTTAACAGTGTGGTGTGCCCAAAAAGTGAAGTGTATTCTCACAACTCAAAATTACACTTGTGACGTAATTTACGATGCCTCTGATCTAAAAATCAGCTACGGAAGTTTGTTCTGAGATGCTCGTTTCCTTTTGCACATTCGATGTCAAAGTCTGACGTGTTCGTGGTTAATTAATTTAAAATTTTTGTCGGATATTCCTTGTAGCTGATGTGAATAAATCTAGGCCGTGCCATGCTTATATATGTCCATGCCATTTTACGCTCAGTAGCGACTTTGCCACCAAGACTTATCTGATGTGATACCATGAACTAGATGATTATTCATGACAGATAGGCATCGTAGTCTCTCTTCCAATCATGGTTAAAACAAGACGTTATCCGACATTTAGCACGCTGACGATAGATGTCGGTTATCATCAGCATGTTCAAGTGTGTTACTAAGGTTTTGTTTATGGTGCCAAAGCACCTGTTTCCCTACCCACTGACCTTAATTGAACATTGACCCCAGCAATTGATTTGAGACTTAGACGAAAACGAAGACGACATACCTGCTTGAAAATCACGAAATTTTGATCATTGGAGTGCGGAGTCCGTGAAATAATACAGGTCCAACAGTATGGTAGCGGATGTCAGATAAAAGTGACGTATAGTAGTCGGGTATAATCGGACCATTCCTGATAAAAATAAACACCTCGTTTTGGACAAACCACTCGTTGTTAAGTGTCTCCTCACAATGGAGGATTAGCTTGTTATCTAGCAAAACGCGTACAAACCGAGTACAAACATGGTACAAAAATGTACCAAAGAAATTGATATTGCCTACCCAATCAATAATGATCAAAAACAGAGCAAGCCCACACAATGCATGCATTAGTTGCACTGCCCTCATTTTTGTATCGTTTTCAGAAAGCCTATCTTCAAACTTGGACCTCGTTTTCAAAGGGGATATCACAAGGAACACAAAAGGTTAATTCTCCATTGTTGTGGGTGCTTAGGTCGGGTGCTTAAATATATGATGGGTGGTTTGTCCAATACGAGGTGTTTTTATTTTACAGTGATTTGGAGTGATTTGGGGAGTTTCTAAATTGCAAACATTAAAGGATGTTTAATTACTAAAACAGTACAGACTTGGCAGACTTCGGGTTCGTTTTAAATTTAATAACAGAAGTGAATCTACAAAGCAACCCGAAGTCATGCCCAGCAGGGACTAATCGGATCCCTGCGCACCCATACCGGTTTTCAATAGAGTAAGGAACGTAGCGTTGTTAGGAGGTAGATAGTAGGATCGACTGCTTTTCAAGTGCAAAGCTACGTGAACGAGCTACAGATCATGGCATGTGATGTAGGGCTTGCCTAATGCCTGCGGATGAGGAAGAAATTAAGAATATGGCCAGTGCAGCCACTTTAAGTATAGTAGGTTATACCACTGCTTTCATACCTAGAATAGATTCAGTACTGTATCGCCAAAAAGGTTGTAGACCCTCGCCTACACAGCACTTACAAAACATCGTCCATTGAGTTACTGCAAATTCAACACTGATCTGAGCATGCGCATTAACGTTTATAGCAAAGGTCATGCAGCGAGTGCCGTCAAGCATCGGGCATAATTAATGAGCTTGTGTAAGCATGCCGAACGGCACGACGCTTTCTTGTGTTCGAACTGTGCAGCATGCATGGTAGTACAAATGTAAGCTAGTTACGCATACTATGTTTCCAATCTAATAATTGTAATTTGTACCTTACCTTAACATTGGACGTGATCTTGGCGTCAAGTTACAATCCCAGGCTATGAGTTTGAGTTCATAAATAAGGCTCAACTGGTGCAATCATGTCTGAAGTGACAACTTACAAAGACTGTCTGCCTTAAAACGTTTTACTGAAAATGCTGATCAGCTAAATCAAGCATGTGGATGATGTATAGTAATTCCCCAACTGGATGTATCCTTACCTTAGCAACATTGTTTGGTAACAAAAAAATTTTTCAAACATAAACAATAAATTGTCCTTGGAATCGTTAGCAAAGTGCCTAAACTATGCCAGATGTTGATGTTGAAAATTAGCACTTTCGTATATCGAGAGAGCAAAGTTCAAGGGTCACGCGGTGTGCCGAAAAAGCAAGCCCGTCGATAACTTCCAGTCGCAGGGAGCATTGTCTTGAGCAAAACCGAATAAGGACCCAAGATCAAGTGTTACGCATACTCACACGAGGAAATCGCTCCTCGACTATGGAAGTAAGTATATGCCTAATCCCCTTGACCCGGTGGACCCTGTTTGACCCAAAACATTGCATCAATTTACGTGGTTTCAAAAACACCACAGCTAGAGGTTGATGTTTGGACTAGGCCTCGAATAATAAAATTTGGGAGTAGTACCCGAAATTGAATGCGAAAATATCACCTTTGACAGATCTTTCGAGACTTCAACAATTATAGCCGTGAGGTAAACGTTTGAAGATACTTCTTAGCAAAAGTGAGACCAGAGCCTGTAAGTACTTGTAATAGCCTGATTAGAGGTATTTGAAATGTCACTCTTATATCTGAAGAGTCAAACTGATACTCCGTTGCAGGACCTGAGATACTGACCAGTGAATGACATTATGTTGAAAGTCATGAATCTCAGGTCGTGATAGTGCTAGCACTAGGGATCAATGCAAACTCCACATTGATGTCTTAACATGTTGGCATAAACAGATGTGAGTTTCAATTATGCAAAACCACATGGACATACCTTTCCTCTGTTACCTACCTCAACTAACTTTGTCGATCTCAAAATCCTTCCAAATGTACGAATATCCCTGTTTCACTAACAAACAAATTGATTCGATTATATATAATGCTGCATGACATTTTTTATGTTGAAAAAAATTAAAGATATTGACAATTAAACCTTTGCAGAAAATTGCACTACAATCACTTCGTGTACTAGTTATTAAACGAATTCCTGCATGAGAAAGGGGGTTTCTCTGGGAAAATGATGTGATTTCTACTGTTTTTAGACAAATTTTTGAGGATTAACTTTTAAGGTAATGTTTATTATTAAGGATGTCATGCCATATTAAACTCCGCTTCGAATTGCTTTTGATATTGTTCGTCTTGACCAGTGTGCAAAGTTGAGTCGCTCTTTGTAATGGCCTGCTCATGCTGGGTAACAGGGGAAAGGATTCCATGTGGTTTGCATTACAACTCCACATCCGGTTAATGACAACATGTTAGAGACAATGTGGAGTTATGCAAGGCAAGGAGCAATGTGTGTAGAGGTTAGTGTAAACTGCACATATGCAACTGCAATGCAAGTCACATCACATTGACCGAAAATCACGACATTTACGTCATTTCTCTTCATATGTGTGCTTTAATAACACTTTTAAAACCTTAATAACAACACTTGGGTTACCCCCGGCCTGATAGGTAGGCCGTAGCAACAAATGCGAAATACAGTGACAAAATCGCATTGGTAAATCTTTGCATATTGATCGCGAAGCGGCCTGTATGATCCGACGCTGGATCAAATGTCACTGACACCACATTGATTGCTGAGACTGTTCAAGTTCACCCACACAAATGTGAGAAAGTCCCAATGTAAAACTCAAAGTACAAATACCCAATCAAAGAAAGAGTGTGGTCCATTTTCGTCACCTCAAAAAAAGCCAACTTGGTAAGATTTTAAGCAAACTCGTACCAATCGGCGACACAAAAAATATAGTTAACTCGGCGGAACTTGTACCGATATTGCGGACAGAATAAAGGCCAATTCGATGCATTGAAAAGTAGAGGTATCGATAAATGACGTTAGTGATTGGTCACATGGTGTTTTTACAATAAGAAGCTTTAACACTAGGGAAATCCGTATCAATACCATCGACTTGGGAAATTTCTACTAAAACAAGTGTGACGATCACTAATGAAGGCGTATCAAAATAGGCACTACATACCGAGTAAAACGGGGGTACTTGGGCCTTGGAGGAGGGCTAACTTTGGCCCACCCTCAAAAAAAAAGATTTGTCGTCCAAAATTTTGAGAAGAAAAGTTTGACTTGACAATTCTAATTTGGCTCTGGTAATTAAAACAACCAAATACCCTGCTATATTAATGTGTATGTATTAGGATTAAAACCAACACCCTGGCCTACAGGATTTTTTTATTTTCTTAGCATGAGAACGCAACAAAAAACAGTTGCACAAATGTGACTGACTCACCCAGAATGTGCCGCATATTAAGGGAAGCTGTTATGGTGGTAGTGGTATAGTCAATTTATATGTGATAAATATTAATAGATCTTATTTTTTATTTTATTCCTTTCAGACACCAGGGAGACGTTTTATAGAAAAGACAGAAAAATGGGGTTACTTTTGCCCACCCGTTTCACTGTTATTGTCAAGAACGGGTATAACTTCCCTAGGTAGTTCTGAAGTTAAACCACAAGACTGTTGTTATGAATGTTTATTATAAGAAAAAGTCATAGGAAGTGCCAAACTGCCAATCATTGAGTGTATTTGGCACCTGCTCGCATTGCAATCGTAGTTGTCAGTTATAAGCAAAGTTTGCATTTGTGAGCCCCGCTAGTGTCATAGAAGTTTGGAGTGTTCAATTATTTTTTAATAATACTTCTAAAAGGGGCCAAAGAAACCCAGTGTAGAGAGTTATTTGCCATACCCCATCATTACAATAGGTTAAACTTGATTAAACATGCGGAGCCAAAGTAACACCATGGAGGGTACTGTGCCCACCAACTTTAAAAAAAAAAGACAACTTCCACATAAATTTTTTTCAAAAGAAAAAAAATTATGTGAAAAGCCAAAGTGAGTGCTATGATAAATCAGGGGGGTCAAAAAAAAACTTGTACCCAAATTGTATCGCCATTTTGAAATTTTTAAATAAAACATATATCTAACATATGTGGTATCATCGAAAGCCAATTTTCATTATCTTTAATTGCTGCCAAAAGAGTAGTCCAATCGGGGTAAGGATAGAACGAGCTACAGTATGAATCGTGTAGTTCGTTTTTACCCCTATCCACGGATTCCCATTTAAATACACGGTGGCCAACTAAGCAAGACTCCCAAAAAATGATAAGGGTATGTCCATGTTTATGTAAGTATAGTGGTATCTCAAAGGTGAAAAGGTCAGGATAATGGTAAGTTCTATTTCAAAACACTATTTTAAGATTTGACATATTTTGTCTACAAATATAGACAATACTTAAACCTCAAAAGGTTGCCGCCGTGTATGTTCCTTTATATGTATGATGATTCAACTTCTCCAGAAATATACATAGATCAAGTAATTAATTTTCAAATGCGTTTTATGAGTGATGAGGACGTAAAAGTGTTAGAGGGCATCGGTGGTAATTTGCGACGGAATTTGGGGTTAAATAGCGTCGAATTTATTCTGCAGTCAATAAATAAGCCCAGATTTTCTGCTGGACACTGATTTGGCCCTCGCTGAACGCCGTTCACTTCAATGCGAATCCGTGGACAGAGCGCGAAAATCGGTGACACTACTGATTCAAACGACGGGAGATCGGTCTATACCTAACCCGATTCTCGTAATGATTTTGTACATCAAAAATTATGATAATTGAACTAACTTCAGATGGACACCAAAAGTTAAGATTTAATTACTTAAATTCCAAAATGGCTGGACAACAATCCGGGTCAAGTTTTTTTGTTGACTCACCCTGTTAACTAACTCAAGAAAAGTACCTCCATTACATTAACAAAAAAATCAAATGAAAATAAAGTGGATGGGCCAAAGTACCCCCGTTTTACGGTTTCTTTGTATAAATTATGTCTACGAAATTGGCGTACAATGTTTGTAAGTCGCACACGATCGAATCGGGACTGTGTTAGTGGGATATAACCCACTAAACACAGAGGAAGGTGTAGTGAAAACCAGTATACATCTCCCATTAGCAGTGTAGGGAAACCAGATGCAATTTGGTTACCTTGCCTCAGGCTTCCTAAATACAATAAATATGAGCCCGACCCGACATTACCTAGAAATCACTAGACATATGATACCACATAATCCAAATGCATCCGTAGAACATTTTTTCCAATGAATTCATGATCAAAGGAAAATCAAGGAGAAATGGAAAATTGTGCATACAGATTAGAGTTTGTGTTATTGTTGACATGAGAAACAATGAAGATTGCAAGGAGTAGTTTATCACCCAATCCAATTATTGCTATTTTGGATAACTATTGAATTGCGGGAGGTCAATCTGTTGTTTATGTGTTGGGTGCAAGAGTGCACAACGGAAATTGCACTTTACAGGTCCAGTAATTTTACAGTCTTTGTATTCAAAGTAGTAATACTCCTGTCAAAATGAAAGTAAATGAAAAGTAAAAACGTAATGAAAATGATTTTGTCAACAAAACATGCTGCTGTGCTAATCCTAGGCTCTGTCCTTGTGTGTTGTGTCTGAGGGTTTGTACTGAGCAAACTGAAGGGAACACAATCGTGGTGTAACCTCGCTTGGGTGTCTACAAAAGGGTGTGGATAGTGGGGGGATTTGAAAATTAGCATGAGATCGAGGTCTGCTCTGGCTTTTTCTGCACAATAGGCCCTACTATCTACTCCTCCCTAAGGCCAGAGAGGCAGTTCATTCATAAAACGGGATGGGGGGATCACTGTAGGGTTGCCAACTTCCGGGAATTTCAGAGCGGAAAACTTCCATGGAAAACTTTTTGGAATATTTACAGGAAATTTCTGAAAATTTCGGAATTTGGGGCATATTTCAAAACAAAATTTTTTGAATGAAATTGATAATAAAACCACGGTCCCTTTGTCAGATTAGGATATATCTGCACAACTGAAATGCTTCAGAAAACATTAAAACGGAAAAAAAAAAACAGGCATGTGTTTATAAACAAACGAGAAAAGGAATTAATTAACAACCATTCTTTTCAAAAAACAATACATGTTTTGGGTCAGTTTGTTTTCTGTTCTATCACTCACTGGTCTGGTAGTTTGTATTCTGTTAAACCATCCACACCTTGCGTTTACCGTGAAGATTTAGCAAGAACCTGTCTTCCAAATAAACTTTAAAGGTGAAACGAGAGAGTTCACATTTAAGGTGCCACTAAAAAAATCGAAAGTACTGATTTTTGGTAGTAAAGGTTTACCCATTAAAAAAGATCCTCCCTTCTGAAAGGATTAGCTTGAGAAATGTTTCTTTGGTACAAAATTGTGAAAATTTCTAATTTTGTATAGAGCAAATACAAAAATTCAGGGCCTATAGATGTTTTATAGGGAAATAACGCCAATCAAAATCACATTTTTTCTCGGGTTTAGACATTTCCTTAGCAAATTACTGGTTATAAGAAATCTTATTGAGTGTCTAATCTAAATGAAAGTACTATGACATAATACAGCCGTAAGTCGGGTGTTTTGTACGGTTTAAAATCATGTTTCAAAATCATTAGATTTAACATGAAAGGAAAATTAGTCAAGGAAAGGAAAACCAATATGCGTTTATAATATTAAAAAAATATATTTAGGACTACATCAAAGGTAAAGATTTTCAAAAGTGTGTTTTTGTTGTATGATTTCTGGATTGGCTTCATTCCGCACCGGATTCCACGCAACACTATCCCGGTTGTCTCCAATATACTTATGGCACGTAGTGTTGTAGGAGGTTAGGTACGGGACGACTTGGCCAACGCTACACTTGAACGAAGCCGAGGTAAACTATGGATTTGACCAATTTGGTACATACGAAGCTAGAAGAAAACGAATGTTGAAACAACAATGCATCATTTTGTTGTTACTGAAGAGTTCCATGTACATGATGTAGAGACACCATTTTCAAACTTACGCATCCACAGGTAGTACGTAGTAGACTTTCAGCTATCCTTTGTCCTACTTTCTTTCTTTTTCAATCCTTGCATGGCGAAAAATAGCGTAAAACTTCTGCAAAAAATGTGCGTTCTTCAGCGGGGATGTATTTCAATGATTAAGCGGGTGCTATATTAATATGATGCAGGTAGAACTGAGAAGCGAGCGTCAGATTACACTTGTTCATTCTGTCCATATTTGTTTGAATATTTACCAACGGCATCAACATATTAAGGAGTCACTGAGTGCTAGTATTTTTCAAAGGATTATGGTAGATAGAACGGTACTCTTATGCACATCAGACAGACTTGACTAAAGTTAAAGTATGGTCACAATCTTTAAATCTAAATGAGCCTTTTGGAAATTTCCACTGTTATGCAGCAGGTTAAGCCACTAACCCCAATGGATATTTTTTGAAGCATGTATTTTTTCCATAATCAGGTTGTGTAATCATGTAATTGGGTGTAATTATCAAGACAATGAAGTCAAATCCCAACACCCTATACAGTGATCGGGTCACGGTTGAACAGGTTAATTAGTTCAAACCAAAAAACAACAAGTTTTAAAGCGCTTTTGCCCCCGCTAAACGGGGTGGCCAGATACACCACCTAACACTCAACAATACTGCTGCGTGAGGATTTATTGGAGAAGCAAAAGATATTAACCGGATGCCCTTTCTGCGCTTAATCCACAATTTTTTGGCGGTGGGCTGCATTTGGGCAACCATGCCCACCATGCAAGCAGATGTACGGATGGCTGCTCATTAGCTTCTCCAGCAGCTGACGCCCTTTTAGGTAGTTCTTCTTTTTACTTCTACCAGGCGGTAACCAGCGATCCTCCTCATCAGAATTTCTTAGAAACCCGACAATCGTCCCTGGGACAGGTAGTACCAGTAGCAGGCCCTCAAAGGACACTTGACCTCAAATTGCCCTTGATTACTGGGGATGGACCACACATGGATATGTCATAACTAGATGAGATGAAAAGCGTTGCAAAGTGATGGTAAAAATAATGAATGCGGCTTCAATTGTGTATAATCCGTCATGTACTCTACTATCTTTAAAGGGAATTAGCAGCGATAATTCGAGAGGAGAGAATCGAAACAAAAGGGGAAAATACCCATATTTTTAACTTTAAAAATCGTGTCAATTCCATATAACTGCTTTAATGTAGAACAAACCACCCCCAAATATGTGACAAAAGAGAAGTATTTGAGGAAATTGTCATACCGTCTACAGCAAATAGATAGATGTACAGCGATGGCGTCTCAACAGCTACACAAAAAGCTGATTGTGGTTTTCATCAGTACAGAATGAACAAAGATCATAAAATTTTGTGTTTGAGGTCAAACCTATTGATAATGGTGCACAACTATCACGCTTAAAATTGGGATATTCACCGGGAAAGGTTCTTTTGATCTCAAGTTGGAATTTTGATACGAACGTTATAGACATTACAGACACAGATAAAAAGTACTGCCTTGTCTTTAATACAGGATTTCAAGCCAACAATCTGAGGTTATTTGTATAATATCCATGGCAGTAATAAAATACTAAAAATATGAATTGAGATTTTTTTTCGCTTAGCAAATTGCTGCTATCCCTATTAACACGATTAAAATGCATGATGGAGTAGGTGAAATCCATGATTTGCCAAGCTTTTAGCTGGACCATTTGAGCATTCCTCTTGTCACTGATCAAGATGAGCTGAGCTGATTTGCTTCACCGCGGGGTTTCACCGCTGAGCTGATTGCAAACAAATGGCCCGGGAAATTCCCCAAGTCAGTCTAAGCTTAGTTAAACTATATGTTTTAACTGTGTGATCTTTTATGACTTTTCAGCTTATGACCACCACATAATGATCACCCACATGTAATTTCTGATCGCAATTTGCAATACAGTTAAAGTAATTTACGATAACTGATCCAAGCAGCTCATTTTTGGTTTATGTTTTACTAGTGGAGTGGTGGACATTGGTTGCCCATCCATTATGACACTAAGATGGCCAAAATACAAAAAAGCTCAACTTTTATTCTCATTCTTATTGAGTATTGGGTAATGTTTCCTTTTATCGACAAATTGTCAAAATTTTGTTACATCATTCTTTTTTATTCATTTAAATATAATTTGCACCCTCTTGAAAACAAATGGTCAATCAAGGAGCCCCAAAGTCGTGTGGTGATCATCACGCTGCGTAAATGCACTGCGTACACAAATGGGAAATGTGTGCACAGTATGAACGTGTGCCAAATATTCAACTACACGCGTAATTGCTGCTGCATACCATCTATACCCAGTAATGGATGGGCGGAGATTATTGATCTAAACCAGTCAAATTTTTCGTTAACATGATAAACCACCCGACTTGAATAAGAATGATAAAATAGAGTACCGTTATTGTCTAAAATGACATGGGGGCGGGCATTTTTCAAAAAGGAGGGCGTTTATTACAGTCAAAAATGGAAAGTCAAAAATCCCGCAATAATCACCTTACACACGCTATTTTGCTGATTACCAATAAATAACAAACGCATACGAGCAGGGGGGTACTGTTTTCGCACCTCCCAAAGGTCAAATTTCAATACTAAAAAATCTTTAAAACTATTAAACAGTGTCCACAACAGCGATTATGCTACGGATTACGACAGTCCCTGCATTAAATCATGTGAGTTAGGTAAGCTTAACTAATGTTTCTTGAATTGTTTTTATCACAAAAATAGTAGGGGCGGTTTATTAGAGCAGGGGCGTTATTATGGAACAACACGGTACACTATTGTCCTCTTATGTATGATATTGTTCAAACTCAACTAGTTAAACACAATTTCAAGTTTTCTAAAACTAACACTATCACAAAGATCAAGGTAGCATATTTCTTCTTGACACTATCAATTGAAAAAAGAATGAAAAATGTCAGACATTTGCCTAAGTACGAATTGGCAGATTGTTGTAAGATATTTGCTAAGTCCTTATTTGACTAATCAGATAATCTTTGTTAATTTATACTTTAAATTTTAATTTTTTATAGAAATACTTAAAAATACACCAATAAATCATCCAAAAACAAATATATTTTAATATTGTTGAAATAATGCTCAGACTCTTTGAAGAATTCCAGGATTTTTTGCAACTCCAAATATTTTGCATAAGTCTGCTAGTGGTAGGACAAAATTTTCCATGTCAGTTTTTATGTCTGTTTGCAACTCAAACCAACAACCTTCTACAGGGCTAGAATTTCGGCGAG
>JAMKCH010067681.1:0-48126 GCA_023653785.1 Ophioderma brevispina | reverse complement strand
CCCAACTGGATGTGCCCTTTAACCTGCGTGTGAACTTTGACCTCAGATTTCTTCTTTGCTGAGGTCAGCGGTCCATTTGACCAAATTGGGTGGTCATAGGTCATTTATACGCAAATTGACCTCTAGATGACCTTTGACCTTTTGGTTCACTCCGATATCCTGCAAACATAGGTCATAGCCCGTGAGCTGTCCTCCGTTACCGTGCATCCCCCCAGGATCCTCCGACTTGACCATGGTTGTATTCTATATGGGCTAGTAAACCAGAAAAATTATGTACCTTTTAAAAAAGTTCTGATGCATAGCCCCGATGACGTCATTTTGATGACGTCATCAATTTTGGAGAAAAATATGTAAATTTTTAATTATTTTTTTTCTTGCATATTCGGATAGCCCATATATCATATTTGTTATTTATATTCACCTCATTTACAAATATTATTTCGTTTCATTTTTATATCAGTTTTAAATATATTTTCCCCATTGACTTATGTACAAAACAAAAAGTTTAACGGCGATTTTCTCAATTTCTGGTTTTATTTGTTTTTTGGGCATGAAAAAAGTAGCTATTTTCTCTGACAAACATACTCTGCAACCATTTAACCCATCTTTTTAACTTATTTTATATGCATTAGGATGTGCTGAGCAAGAATATGAATGTTTTATTTCCAAAATATATTTTTAGTAGAGCATATGGACGAAAAATGATGACATCATCAAGATTGACCTATGGGGGTAAAGAAATTCGAAATATTTGTTGTTACCTTAATATGTTAGCTGACCTTGCCATCTTTAATTTCAAAGCATATTTAAACCTTTAACCTACTTCATAGATGAGTAATAAGCCAAAACTAATCTATTTTTTACATTGAGCCCTATGTAAAATCTCCAATTAAAATGCCATTTCTTAAAATTGTGATTTCAATTGACTATGAGTTTTAGAAAGGCAGGACACAGGGTGGTTACCCCCTCGAGAATTCGTTATAATACACCCGATGCTTATGATTTTGATACCAGTGAATATCTATGATCCTCTTCTTTCCATTGATACCAAAATAAGTACCAGCATACCTAGTGCGGCGTCACAATGACGTCATAAAGTCCGTGAGCCGGCAAAATTGGCATTTTCCACAGAAAATTTTCGAAAATCCATTTTGCGCTAAAAAGAGGTAGGAATGTCGGATTTTCATGCGGTTTTCAGCATTAAATGATGACAATTGACTAGTTCTTACAGAAACATAGACTTGTAGAGCCATAATGTGCATAATATTTATAACAAATGTACCAAAAATATCTTTGGGTGGCAACCACCCCTCTTACCCTCCGACTTTGACGGCATACCCTAACCCCGGTGAAGGTGCTACCTTTGCATTTGTTTTCACTAAAATAAAAGGACGAGGGAATGATTACCTAGAAGCTTTCAACGAAAGCTTCTGGCATTTCAGGGCATTAGGTTCACTAGGGGTGGTAATTCCCCCTCCCCCGTAAGACGAGGGTTAACTTTTATCTAACCAACATATCCATCGGGGTTGTTCCAATTCCTATAAACATTCTAACAAGTACCCAATGGTGGTCAAATTGAAAACATTGCTATATGGGTTTCTATTCATATCATAAAGGGACCATCATACGTCACAACGACATCACAATCCCAAGAAACCACAAACTTCCCCGATATTCCATGCATGAGGATAGGCCAAGTTTCAATTTGAGCCAAAATGTACAAACAATAGGTTTTTGACACGTGTTTGCTTTGCCCCCAGATAGAAGAATATGACACAAGATACGAGGTGTGTGGAGCATGTCTGCCAAGAGTAGGTAACCACTTTATTTCACCATTGGCTACACCATATACCAGGCAACTAGAAAATAAGTTTAAACTAGCTTAGAGTTCATAAACATCGTAATTCCTCATATCAAAGATCCACAGCAATTAATATAGAAAATAAGCGCCCATTAAGTAAAAGACTAATGACCGAAACAAAATGTTGAGTAAGCTACTCACGCTACACTCATTAAGTAAACTACTAATTACCCAAATTGGAGTAAGAACTCGCGTACTCTAGCTCTTTTGAGCACTATTTAAGTAAATTACCTAATGACCGAAACAACATGGTATGTGTAAGGTTTACCCGTTAATTACACCCATGTGTAATTTACCACTTAAAATTGACACCAACCAATTCGAAGTAAATTGGAGAGGAATAAATCGGCAAAACTGTGATTAAAGATCAGCAATTTAGATATGATGTAACTTTATATGACTTGCCTGTACCGGAGCATTGCCAGTCGTTATTCTCAAGGGATAGTATTAAGTTAGGTTAGAAGTAGGGCAAATGCCCCCTACAATCCGAGAGGTAAGGTACATAGGGGAATAACCAGTAACGAACGTTGTTTTAAATAACTACCCCATAAAATGATACAGAATGTAGGTTGTTTACTACCTGTAAATGTATACCGTAAATTTTAATTATAGCAATTTAACACTAATATACCATAAGTGCCCAATCTACACTTTAAACAAAAATGGCAAAAAAAAAGTGTCAGCCAAAGAAATAAAGGGTGACTTGGAACAATGAGGGGAACCAAAACACAAGCAGCCTGAGTTACCTCAGGGAGGGAGGGCAGGAAACAAATTTGAACCTACTACATGAGAGGCAGATTGCGATGTGACAGGTAAAAAGAAAACAGATCCGACCTGAACGAGCCTTGTCATTGGCTATAGCCACAAGAAAAGCACACACAGGATTGGTCAAAACAAAAAGAAACAGGACGCCAAAATTTGCATAAAGGAAAGGGATGGAATAGACCCTCCAGGGGCAAATGCATTATTTTACTCAGACAAGCTGACATAATGTTATTATATGAAAGGGAAATGGCTATTCTGAGATATGGTTTCATGCTTTATCGTTAAGACCTTTTTCGTAAGAAAAAAGTTGCAGGTAATTTGAGATTACCCCAGTTCTGTAGACATAGAAATGGTCGACGGTTATATCTGGGCAAACAGATCTCTCTAGAAAATTAGATAGGGCAGCGGAATAACAGAAGAATTCACGAAACTTTAGTTAAAAATAAACTTTGCATCATTTTTCGAGATTGAGGGATCTCACACTACCTTTAAGACCACAGATCTCATCCGTGTTATTGTTGAGTGATATCTATGGGCAGAGACTGGAAAGCAGCAGAAATTAGAGAATATGCTAATACTTAATTCCGCGTGACATATCCACTTAAGTGCTCAAGGGCGCCGCTTACAACTCTTCAACCTGAGATAAAATATCAGCTTCAACAAAACAAAGTAAGTGCCAAAACAACGGGCAGATTAAGGAAAGAAGTCCGAGTTTAGAAACCGGTTAGACGCAGGAGGAAACCGAAGGTTTAGGAGAAAACATGGGAGGACATGTATGGATCAGCAATCAAATTCGGTTTTCTTAAAGAAACTCGGAGTTATTGGTGACAATGAGATGTACCATTTTCACAAAAACAATCAACCATGTCAAGAATAAAACGATATATCTGGTTTTCCCGTTTTAAGATTTGATTATATGATATGTTGACCATCGCTCCAAAAAGCGGTGTATGCCTTATTTGAGAGCAGATCACAATATAACAGGATTCAATTCATTCCGTTTAGAAATTATTATTGCAAATGCGACACATCCTCGCTTGTCGAGTGGTAAGATAGCTATGGTAATATCATTTGTCCGATGGTTCCAATCTAACTAGACCCTTCTTTTAAACTATTTAAGGCCCAAAAGATTAGAAAAAAACAATAATAGATGCCTCAGTGCTCTTTTAGGTTTGTAAGGGAAAATGTCAGCGTGCCCGCCGTGCCTCGTGTTTAGGTTGTTTAAATGCTTTCAAAGCATGGAAACGGAATATTTAAAACATCTTTGCTTGAATTGATGTATCAGTATGTCAAAGATTCTACTTCTAAATTAACATGCCACGATGTGTTGTCAATTGATGAATGAATTGTATGGCTCACTGTTGGAGTGAGAAAGCAATGCTGAAAAAATATCCACCTATGTGTTTGATATAAAGAAAACGCGAGTTCCCTGTAAGTGTCCTAGCATAGAAATGACGGAATATAAAAGCAACCTTGTAGAGTAGACTAAGAGATCAATTGAGTATAAAACATTTACAGTGGGATGGTCCTCGACTTCTCGTTAAAAAGACTAATTTCATTCGGTAATGAGTCGACAAACTAGGATGTATCAAATTTAACATTATAGCATTCATCAAATTGTGACCATTGGATGAAATCTAGATAGTTTACGTTGATGGAAACAGAAACGAACATACATTTAAAATTACCTCACTATTATAAATTGTGTAATCAGTGCAGCTTTCGTATGGATCTTCATCCTATTAATTCACTCTCATTGTTGATCCTGATTTTCAGAATATCTAAAAGCTGAGCCGGGGCAGTAATCATCGTCCATGCACAGAGGTTTCAATTTGGCAAATCACTCAAAACCAAGGCGTGGCCATTTAGTAGCTGCAGAAAAAGGTCACCAGGTAAGCATGTTTCAAACTCCCCCATCTTGCAATGTGGGGTACACTGTATAATATCAAACAATTTAAGTAAAATGATCATGTTGTACTTTCAATGCAACATGTTTCACCATCATACTAGAGCAGGGTCATTCATACACCAAAGCCGTAATCTGCCCCATAGCGCAATAAACTCCCCCATTCCATCAAAAACCTCATCAGACACATAAGAATTCCTTTATTGCAATACTTGTGACACTGGGAACTTGAAGCGTCATTTTGGTTTTACGTTGCCCAATACCCCTAAAAGAACTATTAAATATAGAACATCTTTGTGAACTGACCCAGAGGCCAGAAGGTCGGGGGGGGGGGGTACTGGTACTCTGGTGGGAATTCATCGGTGAGGTGAGAAATGGCAACAGCCTTTTCTATTTCCCGGCCCTGGTAAGGTTGTGTTGCCAGCACATCATAGAAGTGACATCAAGTGAAAGAATGTGGAACAATGCTGACATTACTGATTCAAGGCTTTCTGAACCTACTGGTCATCACAACTGTGTCTTGGATTGATGGTCAATGTTGAACCTCTGATTACCGAGGGTGACGTTGTCCTGGTCATCTGAATATATTGTGGAACTTAGGAGTCCAAACAATGACATTGAGATTGACATTGAATCGGATGAAGATCACACCAAGTGGCACTGATCAAACAATGCCGTTAACGGCATGAGAATAATAAAATAAGTGGTACATATCCAACGTCCCTTAGTGCATTATAAATACCTTTTGAAAAAAAAAAATTACGGAGAGACCCCCACCATGAGGAAATTTGCCCTAGATCTTACTAGGAAAATAACGCTAGCTCCCTTTTTGCGGTGTTTGATCGTAGATTTCTTCTCTGTGATTTTAGGGATATTATAGAGGGAATTGCAGGTTTCGTTCCTTTTCCCTTTTGTTAAACAAAAACACATCTGGGTTTTTAAAATGTGTTATGTGATAAATCTATGTAAAATTTGAACCATTTAATTTTATTGTAATCCTGGTGTGGAGGATCGTACTTTTAAGAAACAAAAACAATTGGGAAGCGAACTGGAGGTTAACATACAGAATAAACAGTGATCTGATATACATATGGTCTTGGAGTCTGCATAGGCCCCCCCCCCACCTATATATTTCAAGAAACCTTGACAAATTGAGGTTTTGTGGTTTTTTTTTTCGGTCTTCCCTCTCCAAGTAGCAGTCATTAATGCTGATGCACACGCATTTGATCACCATCTCGGAACATTTCAACTCATTCCAACATGCTTAGACTTTCAAATGCTTTATTTTAAGAGCATCCAAACAATATTGGTTTTAAAATGTATGGACGTCCATAAAGGATTTCAAACAATTTTTCAAATGTAGACGGGCGACATTGCTTAATGAATTGAGGAATTCAATCCGAAAGAGTGAATTTTAACTCCAAAAGTCTTATTTTTGGAATGGGGGCAACAACCCTCTTCAAGAGTGACCGCTCAATTAAAACGATTTCATTACTTCACATTAATAAGAGCAAAGTCTAATCCAAGGTTGGGATCCTTGTTTGTCATAATTGCTAAAAACAAAAAACAATGATAACGCGTAAATGAACGTCCAACGGCTGTGCCTAATTAAGTCATTTATTCGCGCTTAGTTTAATGAAATAACCAGGACTATACCCGTTTATGGAGATCGTCGTTGAAAGGTCATCAGTGTTCTCGTAAGGGGGGGGGGGCGGTGAGTGGGTGTGGTGCAAAACGTGTTGGATATTCTGTAGGTGTAACATGAAATCCAGATCAGAAAACCATTTCCTTTCTATTAAGCAAAAATGGCCAAACAAAACAAACGCTGTTTGTATTTTGTAGGCTAAAATTGAAACTCGACGTATTTTAATGAATAATGCAAAACTTTGGGATAGGTCTTAGATTTGATGTCAAAAGGTTGTATGATCGTAGTATTTGAAACAATATAAAAAGAAGAGATCCATAGTATAACATGGTTACTAATTTACTACCATTGGGGTTTTATTTTGTAAATTATTCCGATAGTTACTCTCGGATTCCTTAGATTATTTGTAAGTCTTAAGGTGCTGGGAATTAGGACAAAACCTTTTGGGAATTTAAAAACAATTCTTTAGATCAAATATAAATCTTTAAAATGATTATAAACAGTTTTTAACTCATTTAAAGGTTATTTTCAAATCAAAAGGACGTATTTAAAGTAAGCCTTTTCACGGAATTAAATTTTTTAAGTCCATCCAAACAAGGTTTTGTCACTAATTCCAGTCTCGTTAGACTTTAAAACTAAGTCTAAGGACTTAAGAGAGTAGACATATTGCAGAAAACACCGTTAGCGTGATTTAACCTTCGTCTTAACAAGGGGGGGGGCATAACAGGCCCTCCGGTGCGCTTTAATGCCAAAAGCTTTCATATAAAAAGTTCAGTAAGCCTCAGGTAATTTTTCTATCCTTTCTGGTCATTTTATCGAAAAAAAATGTTGAAGTCGCCCTTGCCCGCGGGGTTAAGGTATGCCGCCAATGTTGAAGGGTAGTGGTGGTGGTTGCTACCCAAGATGAGGGTAGGATGGTGGTTGTACCCTATGAATTTATGCTCATTTTTGAAACTAGTTTCACAGTATGTAAAATTATCACCTTGCCATCAATTTAGAGCTGAAAAAACCGCATGAAAAGCGATATCCCTAAACTTTTAGTAGGCGCAATGTGGATTTTTCTGCGGAAAATTACAATTTTGCAACTTTGTGACGTCATTGGGGACGCCTATATAGGTATGTTGTACTTTCGTTAATAAAAGCTTCTAGGTAATCAGTCCCTCATCCTTTTGGTTATTTTAGCGAAAACAAATGCGAAGGTAGCACCTTCACCGGGAGTTTAGGGTATGCCGTCGAGGTCGAAGGGTAAGTAAGAGGTGGTGGTTGCCACCCAAAAATATTTTTGGTACATTTTTTTATAAATATTATGCACATTATGGCTCTTAAAAGTCTATGTTTCTGTAAGAACTAGTCAATTGTCATCACTAGGTATGTTGGTACTTACTTGGTACTTATTTTGGTATCAATGGAAAGAAGAGGATCATAGGTATTCACTGGTATCAAAATCATAAGCATCGGGTGCATTATAACGATTTCTCGAGGGGGTAACCACCCTGTGTTCTGCCTTTCTAAAACTCATAGTCAATTGAAATCACAATTTTAAGAAAATGGCATTTTAATTGGGGATTTACATAGGTCTCAATGTAAAAATAGATCAGTTTTGGCTTATTACGCATCTACGAAGTGGGTTTAAGGTTCAAATATGCTTTGAAATTAAAGATGGCAAGGTCAGCTAACATATTAAGGTAAAAAAAATATTTCTAATTTTTTTTACCCCCAAAGGTCAATCTTGATGACGTCATCATTTTTCGTCCGTATGCTCTACTAAAAATATATTTTAGAAATAAAAAATTCATATTCTTGCTCAGTACATCCTAATGCATATAAAATAAGTTAAAAAGATGGGTTAAATGGTTGCAGAGTATGTTTGTCAGAGAAAATAGCTACTTTTTTCATGCCAAAAAACAAGTAAAATCAGAAATTGAGAAAATCGCCGTTAAACTTTCTGTTTTGTACATAAGTCAATGGGAAAAAATTATTTAAAACTGATATAAGAATAAAACGAAATAATATTTGCGAATGAGGTGAAGACAAATAACAAATATTTTATCTGGGCTATCCGAATATGCAAGAAATAAATAAATGAAAATTTACATATTTTTCTCCAAAATTTGATGACGTCATCAAAATGACGTGATCGGGGCTATGCATCCCAATTTTTTTAAAAGGTACATCATTTTTCTGGTTTACTAGACCATGTAGAATACAACCATGGTCAAGTCGGAGGATCCTGGGGGATGCACGGTAACGTGAGACAGCTCACGGGGTATCAGACTGTCCTCCCCTACCTTCATACCAAATTTCAGCATAACGAAACGTATAGTCGGACAGACATACAGATCTCATTTTAGTAGCATAGATTATAATCCCGAATCCCTAATCGTAATTAGCCTGACTGTAAAAGTAAAGTCCATTTTTTATCAAGCTTTTTCTCAATTTTCTGACCTTTTTGCTTAAAGGATAAATTAGCGACCTTTTAATGCAGTCTTTCTCTATAAGCCTAAGAGCAACATTTGAGAACAATTTGTTTTGTCATATTTTTCAAAATTCATGCATTTTTAATATTCTTAGAAAATACCAATATTACTCTTATAACATTTACGCCCTACATTCTTGATAAAAAATCTACACAAAATCAAATAACAAATACACAAGATACATACCAAACCAATCCTGCGGCAGAGGTTGTAGTAACCGCTTTTTGCCAGAGTATCACTTTGTAGAGGTCCTCCATAATGGGAAACCACTCTTTCCTTGGTTTCCCTAAAGCAGCATAACCCATTTTCTGTTGAAAAATAATCATACTTTGATATTTTAATAACGATAAATCATATCATCCCACCAGCTTATAAGCATGTAGATCTAGATAGATATGTACGTAGGTATACAAATATGCCAAGTAACAGTTACAGGTCTCTGCCATGGCTTTACATAAACTGATGGTACCCCTACCGAAGTCCGAATTAACTCAAGTCCGAAGAGATTAGCTTTTGGATTGTCCCTACTTAAACCCTACTTTTTTCTCTCGTGTCAAAATGACACGGAAAATAGACAGCAAAAACAAACAAAACAGACTAAACGTCTAAGGAAGTTAGCCGTTAAGAAAAATTAAAGCACCCCTCCCCAAAATGAAAGTTGTTAGATAAATAGTAGGAAAATCTTTAAAGAAGAGAAGGTAAAAACAAACAAACACACACAAAATTGTCTATATCCGGGTTCAAAATCGATAACCCCGTCTTTGTTATGCGATGGTTAAGAGCTGCATTGCGTCTTCGGACTTAAACAAATTCGGACTTCGGTAGGAATGCGAAACTGATAGAAATAAGATAATCAGATACTTATACCTCACGTGAATAATTTACAAAAGATTATTACCGAAACAAAAGTAAAGCTATTGCAGTAAAGCTATTGCCTACTTTTGTTTATCAACAGGGTGATATAAACCATAAAATCAATTCTTTGCAAAAAATCACAAGGTCATTGTTGTCTCTGTTTTAGTGCAATTGCAAACATTTCAAATATTTAGAAATGTATCTAATTGCATCTAATTGGTAAAAAGTGAACTAAAATATTTCTTAAGGGTCCTTGATTTCCCAAGAGTTATTAAAAGTAATACCCTCGAGGAATCCAGTGACCCATAAGGAATATTCCAGTTCACGTTGTTAAAAAAATAGATGTAAAGTCTTTCTAGACATTTTGAAAATACTATTTTTGGTGTACTGAACGAAGCAATTGTATTCTTTGTCTTTTAGCATGGAATTGGTTTGACTGTTCCCTGGAAATAATGGTATTCATTGTATTTTAGCATGGAATTGGTTTGATTGTTCCATGGAAACAATGGTATTCGTTGTCTTTTAGCATGGAATTGGTTTGATTGTTCCCTGGTAACAATGGTATTCATTGTCTTTTAGCATGGAATTGGTTTAATTGTTCCCTGGAAACAATGGTATTCATTGTCTTTTAGCATGAAATTGGTTTGATTGTTCCTGGAAAACAATGATATTCATTGTCTTTTAGCATGAAATTGGTTTGATTGTTCCCTGGAAACAATGGTATTATTGATTTTAGCATGGAATTGGTTTCGTTTCATTGTTCCCTGGAAACAATGGTATTATTGATTTTAGCATGGAATTGGTTTCGTTTCATTGTTCCCTGGAAACAATGGTATTCATTGTCTTTTAGCATGGAATTGGTTTGTTTCCTGCACACAATGGTATTTGTTGTCTTTAAGCATGGAATTGTTTTGTTTTGCTTTTATTTTTGTTCCCTGGAAACAATGGTATCCATTGTCTTTTAGCATGGAATTGAATTTATTGTTCACTGGAAACAATGGTATTCATTGTCTTTTAGCATGGAATTGGCTTTATTGTTCCCTGTTGACTATAGCCTATAGAGATAGACAGAGAGTTGAATAGAGATGAACAAGCTAGCCAATTACCTTCCCTGGAAGTGACATAAATTTTGCCATAGTGAAAACGTCATTGTGTTTCACATCCGTGTGTTCGCCTTCAATCAAGACCTCTGGATCATCCTGCCCAAAGTAATTGGGTCCCGTCACTTCTGGTAATGCTGTAGCAATTTTCTCATAGCTGCCTCCAGGGGAATTGTTATACTGAAAAGAAGATAATTTGAATGACAGTGATATTATAATGCGAACGACAAAAGACGCGAGCAATGGTCTTCTTGAAGTGCTAAGGTTTTCATTAGAAATGACAACTAGTGTGTTCTTACTTAGAGAATACCCTACAATTGCATTTGGGCAAGGATTCTCTCGAAGTTGGCTAACTATTCATTCAATTTAAAGGCTGACTCCGAGATTTCCCGAGGAGGGCGCCCTCAATTTTCAAACATATCGTGTTTTTGCATGTACACAATGATTGTCCATATACATGTACTAATCACTGTGTGAAATAACTAAGCTCAAATCGAAGTCCTTCATATTGAAAATCACAACTTTGTTATAAAATTCCGGATCCGGAATTTTTGTTATACACAGTATCCTATGGCACACAATTAAAAGTTTACTGCATCAAAATAAAATATCCAATTCATCTCAAACTTTGGAATTGTGCATTTTAGGTTACTATCTTTAGTTCGGGGTGACCATTTTTAGTGATTACACAAAAACATTATATTTTGAAATCGCTGAGTCAGCTTTAAGTTGATAATCATATTAAAATCTCTTTACCCTTTGGATTGATTTTAGTCCGCTCTCTCTGGTACCCGAAAACACTTCAAATTGCGTCACACTACCCCCACCATCCGAAGAAATTATGAGAGCCGAATTGAATGGAGAGTCATAGAAGCCTGTTGAAGCGTGACAAATGTGATGGTCAAACTCAACCCATCTGTGACGGAAAAAAGTGAAAATCACAGGTATTATTATTTTGGTAACTTTGAGTTGCAAAATGGACCTCTATTTTATATCGCTTCCGTCTTTTTTTCTACATGATTTTTGATGTTGATTTTGAACTTTAGACTGAGGACGGCTAGCCTCGTTCTTAAACTTGGCCGTTCTCGAACCATAAGTCTCACCTGTTTGAGCGATCGTTCCTGTGGAGTTATTTCTTTCAATTAGCTGAAGAGTTATGATGAAGTAAAGGAGGAAGCAACAACAAAAAATCCGAAGCGAGAGATCCAAAGGTCGACGGTTCCAATCCGGCCGTGTGCACATGATTTATTTTGTTTCAACTTCTATGTGCGCCGGATACTGTGGGGAAAGATTATGTACAGAGTGGCGAAATAGTTTGTTGACCCATCTAAGTTAGTAAATCTACAATCTATGGATACCAAACATCAACGTATATAGGTTGCGTAATAATGCACAACATCTAATATGCCGGGTTGAATAACCAATGAAATTGCAACTTTCAACAATTGAAATGTCTCGTATTGTACGGCTTATTTGTCTTAAATTAACATCGAACGATGTCTTTAATTTATTTTTGTGATACAAAATATGTTCGCAATAAACTTAACGCGGATGATTTTTATTAAAAGGACATTGCCGGGAAAAAATCCTCAGTTTTGAGTTTTATTAGAGAAAGGAATTCCCGTTGCCAGTGGTAAGAGAGTATCTGAACTTGTGTGGTGGTAGAACATCTCTTTGGAAACTTTTGAAGTCGATGTGATATAATTTTAGAAAGCAGGGCTGATGAGGATTAACAAAGCGCTCTGAAAGTGTGTTTCAACGTCATCAATAGTTGGGAAAAATAAAGAAAGTCCATTAATGAAAACCGCCTTCGCATAGTAGTCTTTTACAAACAGTATTAAAGGAAATGGGGGTTTCAAGAAAGTATGGACATGAAATCGTTCGACTTCCACTATGCCAAAGCTAGCCCAGATGATTGGTGACAAATTCTGTATTTGATGATAAATCTCTTAATTTGACACAGGACACGTAAGCGGAACGCTTACACAGAGCACGAAGATTGACAAAGGTGTTATTTTGTTTCTTATAAATTCTTACCAAAAGCTCTGAAACAAAATGCTTTCTCACTAAACCTTAAATGTGTAACATGTTGATGGTGGAAGTGCGTCAACTTAAGGTTCGCAAATATGTCTCTCTAAGCTAGCGATGGCGGCGCACCGTAATTGTGAATTCGTCAGTTGGTATACTAACGAGCAGGAGATAATAAAGTGACATGAAAGGAGCCATTTTGGAAACTATTCAATGTTAACTTTTTAACATTTTCCAACATTTGATAATAAATATTTGACCATTACTTGACCTTTGAAATTGTAATGATAGGTCGCAGAGAGGGATCGTCATTGACTTTGTTTTTCGAGACAAGCCTAACGATATAACTAGTTTTATCATTTGAGTGTGTGTCAACGTTTTTTACCTTTGACCCATATGTTGTAGGTCGCAGGGTTTTAGGGCAACGTGAGGTTTAGCGCCTCATAAGCTACATTTGGTCCCAAGTTTGGTGTAAGTAAATTATCTCAAATTATTAATCTTTCGGTTACACTGCACACTTCACACCTACATTGAGAACTGCCACGTGTCTTCCTGCTACAGCAGGATACACAAAAAATGCCACATTTGTTGGGGTTGAGTATCTTAACCATAAACGTCTCTACTTTTGAAATCTATTGTTAGGTTTCCTGGATAATTGACTAACTAATTGAACAACTAAACTCATGCTGACAAATATGGGTCAACGACCTTTTTCTGACACTCTGTACGTACACGCAATGAGAATGTCCATGTTATACTTTAACGGTAACATGAAGCCGCATCTGTGGAAGAAGATGTTTTTAAGTATAGACTTTTGTCCTTTTTCCTCTAAGAAAAATGCCAAATTTTGCTACACTCCCAACCACCTTCGAATAAGGTATCGTAGCCGGGTTGAATGGAGAAGATTTCATACAAGCCTTCGGCATGACATCAACCAACTCAACTGAATTCAACCAACCTGTAGGGAAAATAAAAATAAAACTACATATTTTATTACTTTTTATTTGCATTAAACCCACCTTAACGTTAATAAATGTATCCGTTATTTCTATGCTAGATCCGGCCAGTATGAGACTCCAGTATAAAAGCGTTTGGACCTAGTCCATTCCAGAAGAAATGGGAGAGTTAGTTCTTCCCTTATCTTTATCCGAGGCACACCTGAACGATTATTTATTTGAGGTGTAATATAATGACCCTTACAATGGAGTTGATTCTTCAGATCCAACGGTTTGGGAATATGGAAAAATCTTAGCAAACATCTAATGAAAACAAATCCGTATTTTAGTCAAGATTTCGCAAGCGAAGCAAGAAATTGCGTGTCAAAAAAAGCAAGAGAAAAAGAGAAACTACTATAAATAAGCGCATTATTTCCGAGAAACGAAAAGAAAAAATGAAACCAAGCGTGAGAGCAAACAATCATGTGTTAAAAGCAAAGCAAAAGTTATTACGCAGTATTAAATTTAAGAGAGAAAAATAAAGTCAACATAACAAAGCAAGAACAGAACTAACGAGCGATGAAAGAAGCAAAAAAAAGGACATTTAAAACGGGTCACCTGTTATTGAATCCTAGAAATGGCCCCCCAAATTGCACCGCGTCATCTATTTTCTTGGTATATCTACTAAGGGCAAGGAAAATTTTATTTTAGTTAGCCCAGGAGCCCCATTGCTACGTGCACATGACAACAATTTTGTATCCAATGGTAGCCATAGTAATACAAAGACATGCTAAGATTTAGTTCGCTTTCTCTCTCTCTCTCTTCCCCCCTCTCCCTCTCTCCCACTCTCCTTCTATCTTCCTTCGCTCTCCAGTCTTCTTTAATTTATCACTTAATGGTACTTGAGTGTGTTTTGGAAGCAAAAATATTGAGGTGAAAGGTAACACTTGTTTCTCTTTACCAACGATAATAAACACATCGTCACAATATTCATGCATATTCATTACAGACGCTCTATTTCCTTTGTCTTTCATGTTTTTTACTTCTTTTCTTTTTTCTCTTTTTTTTTTCTTTCTTAACGTTCTAGGGATATAAAGTTGATTAGGCCACGACAAAGTTTGTGTTAGAACCTCAGAAGTTATTGTTGTGTGAATCAAATCGGTCGCCCCGCGGTCGGCGAATCGATTCGCCCCATTTTTTACCGACCAGTAAGCGAACTTCAGTGGTTCATGAATGCGCTAAAACTCTCTTAGCACACAGCTTTTTGACTAAAGAGAGAAACAGAAAAGTATCACCATGGCATTTTGTTCCATGTTTCTGTAAAAAAACTTTTTTTCTTTTGATTTAGGAGTTTACACCAGCCCTAGAAAGCTACAATGACATATCCAGATTTACTGAGCGCCACCAACAATACAGTGTCACTCCACATGCGGCTAAAATCGAAACTTGGCGATATAGTAGGAATATTGAAGACCTACTAGAACTAAGTGAACTTACGTAGTGCCACGATGTAGGACGCACTCTGGAGTCACCACCACACCGTGTGTCCAAAAAAACGCCAACAATTGGTGGCAGGCGCCATAAGTTTTGAGAAAAGAACGTGGACTCCTTATCCTTTGTAGTCAGGTAAGATGGGCACTATTAGCTAAATATCCCTGAAAATCATAAAGGGTAGGTCAATATTTTTTAAGATATGGGAACCCAGAAATCAAGAAACCCTGCAGGACCCCATTTAACCAAATTGAGGGCGCTATTAATACAAATACGGCACTGTACGTTTGCGCCCAGAACAACAATATGAATCTTTAAGTCCCAAACCACCCAGGTCCACCATTTCACCCTTTTGTAAAAGAAAGGTGCTGCAAACAATATTACATTGAATTGTTTCCATTGGTAATAACAGCCAAAAACATGCAGTGTAACAGGGATTTTTAATCAATCACTTAAAAAAAGCTTTAAAAGATCGAATTAGGAATGTATGATAAAACAAACTCTTCGTATTGTCCAAATAAGAATGCATTGGATTAGAGCTAAACAGTCATCATTTTGTGACGGCACACAAAGAGTTAAGAGATTTAACCCCAAAATTTAATGACAGCAATAAATATACTGTATTGTTATGAGTTTCGTGTGAAAAATTAGGTTTTCTTTCATAAAGTTGAGAAGGTAACATTATTTTCAGTAAAAGCAAGTTGCAGCCAAACGCATTTTATCATTTTATGTAATGTGGAGTTTGTTAGACTTAGTAATATTTTTATACTTCTTGAAACATTTTTATCACTAATAAATATGTTTTATTATTATCAGTTAAATATATAATGAAAATGCTGTCATTTGACCCAAGTAGAAGTCGTTCTGCAAGAAAGTAGGGCAGTAAATGTGATTGCAATCAATATTGTATTTGCCATTCTGTTCTTCATTGCCAGTCTTGTGGTTAACCAGCTCCTCATTTTTGTAAAATGGGTTCTGCGGGTTACTTGATTGTTGGGGTCATATCTGAAAAACTATTGACTTTGCCTTTATGAACTTTTCAGGAATATTAGGTAACAGTCCCATCTTACCTTACAACAAAGAATAAGTAGTCACGTGCTTTTGTTCAAAACTTATGGCGCCTGCCACCAAGTGTTGCGTTTTTTTGGGACACACGGTATATCCATTTCGATTCACCATGTCACATTTGGTGGAACTCCAGAGTTGACTCTCAGGCGACTAATTGGTGACTGATTGATAGGGCTACTGTATATCGGATGCCATAGTATTTGGTCACCTGATGTATATGCAGTAGTGACTCCAGAGTACATGATTAGCGGGTATTTCAAATAACATTCACTGCCTAATACCTTGCAGAATATGTACTCTTTAGAATTCCTCTAAGTGAAATTTACACATTGCAAGTGGTGAGTCCATGGTCAGGTCGGAAGTAGCTGACCACAGGGTGCCTTGCACGTGCTTTACATATACAGTGATATCGCTATATTTTGTTACAATAAAGAGCAAAATATAAATAAACGTACTTATCGGCCTGTATCAGTGACTTGAAGATTTTCAATTGCGACCTTCCAACTCTGAAATCATAATAAAGAAAAAATATCGTATATTATATATGCGTGCTGCAAATGCGTATTTCCGTTTTTCAAACTTTGTTACGCTCAGTGATCACTTAATTGTTTTATTATTAAAGTAAAAAAAACATATATATTAAGATGGAAGCACTTACTGAAGAGCTCTTGCTAAAGGATGAAGTTGGAGGAAATGATATTTACCCTACCCCATTGAAATGTCATTCTTTGCCCCAAGGGTGCTCCCATATGGATGGTCATAGTAAAGGGGTAATATCAAAAGTCAGCAATTGGACATAGCTTCCTTTCTATAAGAGCCACTCCAACCAAACTTGAATAGGATGAAGGTGATCACAAGGCACAGTACCGTGGGTTACTAGGATGAAGGTGATCACAAATACTCTCCATGTCCTTCAGTACCCTGGCATGCTAGGATGTAGGTGATCACAAGGCACTACTCTCCATGTCCTTCAGTACGCTGGTGGGGGTACTAGGTGTAGGTGATCACAACTTGGGCACTAAGCTCATGTCCTTCAGTACCCTGGCGGGTACTAGGATGTACAGGTGGATCACAAGGAAACTACTCTCCATGTTCTTCAGTCCTGGGGTACTAGGATGTAGATGATCACAAGGCACTATTTCCATGGCGTTCAGTAACCATGGGGGGTACTAGGATCTGTGTAGGTGATCCACAAGGCACTACTCTCATGTCCTTCAGTACCCTGGGTACTAGGATGTAGGTGTCACACGGCAAGACTTTCCATGTCCTTCAGGCCACTGGGTAATAGGATGTACGTGATCACAAGGCACTACCTCAATGGTCTCAGTACCCTGGGGTTACTAGGATGTAGGTGATCACACGGCACTACTCTCCCCCATGTGCTCAGGACCCTGGGGGTTTATCGGATGTAGGTGATCAAAAGGACTACTCTCCATGTCCTTCAGTACACTGGGTAATAGGATGTAGGTGACCACACAGCACTACTCTCCATGTCCTTCAGTACCCTGGGGTACTAGGATGTAGGTGATCACAAGGCCTACTCCCCGTGTCCTTTAGTACCCTAGGGTACTAGGATGTAGGTGATCATAAGGCAATATTCTCCATTCCTTCAGGAAAATGGGGTTACTAGGATTGTAGGTGACACAAGGACTACTCTCCATGCCTTCAGTACCCTAGGGTACTATAATCGCTGTCAGAAATTCTCAGGCAAGATTGGGTACGCGCCAGAGTGTCTGTGCGCCAACCCGGAAACACAAATAAGTTCTTAACAAGCGTCACGCGATTTGTAATTGGTCGGGAGGCGTGCGCCTATACCGCGATTTAATTTACATAATACATTGCGTGCGTTCGGCTTGCCTGAGAAATTCTTACAGCGATTATAGGATGTAGGTGATCACACGGCACTACTCCCCATGTCCTTCAGTACCCTGGGGTACTAGGATATAGGTGATCACAAGGCACTATTCTCCATGTCCTTCAGTACCCAGGGGTACTAGATGTAGGTAATCACAAGGCACTACTCTCCATGTCCTTCAGTACCCAGGGGTACTAGGATGTACGTGATCACAAGGCACTACCACCCACGTCCTTCAGTACCCAGGGGTACTAGGATGTAGACTATCACAAAGCACTATTACCCATGTCCTTCAGCACCCAGGGGTACTAGGATGTAGGTGACCACAAGGCACAACTATTCATGTCGTTTAGTACCGTGGGGGTACTAGGATATAGGTAATCACAAGGTACTACTACCCATGTCCTTCAGTACCCTAGGGTACTAGGATGTAGGTGATTGCAAGGCACTATACTACTCATGTTCTTCAGTACCCTAGGGTACTAGGATGTAGATGATCACAAGGCAACACTACCCATGTCCTTCAGTACCCTGGGGTACTAGGATGTAGGTGATCACAAGGCTCTACTCCCCATGTCCTTGAGGGTACTATACTAGGAGGTAGGTGATCGCAAGGCACTATTGGCCACGTCCTTCAGTACCCTGGGGTGCTTCCTCGGGTGGGTGGTAGCGTTTTGTAATAATCTACATAATAACCAAGTTTGGTTGGAATAGTATTATAGAAAATATTATAGAAAAGATATACAACGGGAGCATGGGTCTGGGTCAAACATCATCGTTCATGTCCCACTACATCTAAGCTTTGACACCTTTGGTAGTTTATATGGACCCTCAATTGGACAAATTTAAGTTTACACAGGGGTCAAACTTTTAAAATACTCCAATCATGTTGCCATATTGTCCGTCTAGTCATAAGGATTCCAAAAATGTATAGTTTGTACCATCTATGACCATTTCTTTTATGAGTTATTGAGTAATATGGCTAAAATTGTAAAATAAAGTCAATTTCCATTTGTATAGTGGTCAAAATCAGAAGTTGCTCCAATTTTGGTAAAAATGAAACAAATTGTTCATCTGGCTTAATGGCATGCATCAAAATATGAAATAGTTTGTAGCATCTGCAATGCACAGTTATCATGTTATATGACAAAATAGATCATGGGGCAACATCATCTTATTGGCATTGACCTTCTTTGATCTTTATCTCGGAAAGTAAACACCTATACTTTTTGGGAGTCCTCTTTCCTCGGGCAATAATTTGCAAGTATTTAAAATGCAATCAAAGTAACTTTCAATGTTGACCCCTGTACAAATTGAGATTGACCTTTTTTTACCGTTTTAGTAATATTTACTTTATAACTCCAAAACCAATAATCGTAAGTGGTACAAACTATACATTTTTGGAATCCTAATAGTTCCATTTCAGATTTTACCGAAAGTGGTCAAAATTTTGGTATCAGAAGAAAGCAACTATTTTTAGGGCCAAAGGATGTTTGGTTTGGATGTTATGACCGAAAATATACCTCATTTTGGTCGACCAAGATTAGAATTACATAATACTCTATGGGGATTACAAACACACGTTTTTAGCTCTCACTTCAAAACGGGTTGAAATATCGGCGCGAAACCTTACAGATGGGGGTTTCAGGTGAAGGCAAAATGAAAAATTTGTAGATTTAAATTGGGTCATCCCCCTTTAATACTAGATGGACAATATGGAAAATGTTTCAACAAATTTGACCCCTGTATAACCTTACATTGGCCCCTATTGAAAAAGTGACACCACAATTTGAGACCACTAACTATACAAAATACTTACTTACAAATACTTACAAGTTGGAAGAACATACGTCAAAGTGATCAATTCCTGTAAAGTCTGTGACCACGCGGATGGCCTCCTTCCAAACGGAAGTGAATTCCGTTTTATACCTGCAAGACACACAATATAATGATTAATTTGAATAATTCTCTATACAAATAAGAATAACAAGAGTCGATTATAAAATTTAGCACCCGCCCAGTTCGAAATCGATTGAAACAAGAAGGCAATTTTAGGTCAACTACATAACCCTATGAGAGTGGTTTAGTGCACAATAACATATGCACGCCTCCTGTGAAAGAATTACATTTTCCACTTCATACTCAAAATAGATTAATTTGCAAAAATACCCTTCTCTTTTTTTAAAAAGGCATTTACAAATTAATCTTCTCATGAAATTGCAGACAAAAAAATTGTGAAGCACTGAGGTAATTCAAAATGCATACGCCGAGGTTTGAGAAACAATCGTTAGTGCCCATTTTACTGGTTCTCTCTGATCTGACAAATCCTGCGTTAAAAGGCATTTACACATTAATCTTCTCATGAAATTTCAGACAAAACATTGTGAAGCCCTGAGGTAATTCAAAATGCATACGCTGAGGTTTGAGAAACAATCGTAGTGTCCATTTTACTGGTTCTATCTGATCTGACAAATACGTTAAAAGGCATTTAAAAATTTATCTTCTCATGAATTTCAGAAAAAAAATTGTGAAGCACTGAGTAATTCAAAATGCATACGCCTTTAGGTTTGAGAAACAATCGTTAGTGTCATTTACGAGGTTCTATCTGATACTGACAAATACCGTGGTACATTGGCCTTGACATAGTTTTACACGACTACAGTTCCAGGTAAGGCATGGCTTGATTTGTTTTCAATTGATACTTGGTGACGATACTTTGCGTTCACCATAAAGCTGGCGATCAGCGTCCAGCCTCGATTTTCGCCATTTTTCGGTCTGCAAATTGGAACGGAGGCAACGTACATATTTAATATCAGAATTTTATACTATGGAGACCGAGTACAGGGCTTCGTATGGAGATGCTAACTGGAGCGTGCTAAGTAATGTTAGTCTAACATTTCCATATCATTTACCAAAATTAGACAAGATCGAGCGAGGTCGTTTGAAAAGGTGGCTGTCAACAGGTAACCCACAGAACCAACCTTGATTTCTAAAGCTAGATTTCTGGCGTTAGGTTTGGACAAAACGTCACCAAAAATAGTTTTCACTTCGCTAGATTGGTGGTCGCAAAATGGGGGGGAGGAGCAAATTCAAGGGCGTCACGTGTGCAATGGCGCGTACCGGGGGGGGGGGGGCGGGCTTTTGGGGACTAAAAGCCCCCCAATTCTCAAGAAAAAAAAAAGGCGGGAGAAAGAAAAAAAGAAAAAAGATGAAAAAGAGAAGGAAGGAGAAAAAGAAGAAAAGAAGAAGAAAAGAAGAGGAAAACATTGGTACATTATTTATTTTTCCTGGCAAAATGCGGACAAAAAGTGTCGGAAGAAGTACGACAGAAAGGCGTTTTCAGTCTTGAAAACCCTAAAACTTCAGGGGATTCAGGGCTCTGCAATGGACCCCGCCGGGGCGTTGCCCATGGACCCCACCAGGGCCCTACGGCGGGGCCCCTGGACCACCACCAGAGGCTCCGCTTCGCTCCGCTCTTATGGTTCGAACATCTTTAGTCCAACCCCTCAATAAAATTGCCTGGGCACGCCTATGGGGGGGACTTCCCGGAGAATGGCCCTAATCGGGACCTGATTAATTTGAAGTAATAGCATTTGAATTAGTAGTTAATGTAACACCAAAACTGTTACAAACACAGGATTCACAACGGCTACTTTTCCACCAAGTTAGAAACGGGTGTTGACCGTGGTTCCATGGAGTTGGATTGTATACTAAATGAGCAGTGGGTATGCAAATTATTAAAATGGTTAATTGTAATACGTAACAATGGCATATCAGAGTTAACACGTGTATTGTACTCGAATATGCTCGAACTGTACTTCTCAGAAAAAAATAAAATGTTCGGGTATTTTTATTTAGTTGTGTCTACTCAAATGTAATGTTTGTCTTGACTGACAAAAAAGATGTACTCAAAATGTATAAGAATGTACTTTTTTCATTGTCCTGGGAGTAGTTATAAGAAAATTAATTTGTTACTACAGTGTACTCGTTGTGCTCGATAATTATACTTTTTGACATTTTTCACCAGTTGGCTGATATCCGCGAAATAAATTTTTTACCACTTCTGAAAAAGTCTGGAGTTCTGGCGCCCTCTATAGAGGGGAGCATTTTTTTACATCCACAAATAGTACCTGCAAGATTATTATATTCTTTATTAAAAAAAATATTCTAGAATATTTCAAGTACAATGTTACCGAACTATATTTTTTTTTACTTTTTATCTAGCAATTCTAAGTAAACAAGTGTAAGCACTTTCTATCAGTGTACCCCCAAATGTAATCCCACGTACTGGACAAACAGACAAGTTAAAGATTTATCACCGATTACAGACAAATAAATTGAGATGTTATACTTACTTTGGAGAGGCGAAGAATCGCTGGTCCATCAATCCTATTATAACATCATAATAATAATAATAATAATAATAAGAAGAAGAAGAAGAAGAAGAAGAAGGATGATGATGATGATAATAAGAGTAGTGATAAAAACGAGCTCCGAAAATTATATATCCTGACGTCTGCCCAACAAAAATTACAAACTATATAGTCAACGGAGGAGCTTATAAGCGACTTCAAGGACCCTCTGTCCTTCATACACATATCCAATGACACTTTCCTGCAAAAATATGTTACACTATACAATCAACGCATAAAAATGTTAAGAGATATTGTGTTTAAAAACTAATTTGCATTTAGTTTTTTAAGTTTTACGTGTAGTGTACCTTTTCTTTGGAATGGCTGCTTTTCATGATACTTGATCATGGCCTATTTGTCGGACGTCGGCAAATATGCATATTGAGTAGCTTGTTTGCATATTAGTTTTTATATCATGATTACAGTGATTTGCGCCATGTGATAGTATACAAATATCACATAGCTCAAATCACTGTAATCATTATATAATTTTCAAAAAAGCCCATTTTCAGTTAATGCTGACCAAAACAATGCAGACTAGACAGCGTACAAACAATCTTACCCCACGCAGGAGAAAGCAAAACATGTGATTTTGTATTCGTATTTATTTAATGAGCAAGTGATGGGGGAGCAATTTTTGGACAGAGTGTAGGCCCTTTTTTTCTACATTTGCTGGAACCCCTCGTTAGCTTTTTTGGTCGTGTACATTATTATAGCGTACAATGCATCTTGCTTAAAGAAACATGAGGACATTTCCAGAATGAAGCGCCCCTAATTGTTTCTTGAACCCGAGTTTTTGGAATGCATCACACCTGAAGTGAATAAGCTAAATGCGCCGTTGGGTTTTTTTAAATGTAAAAAGGTCATTAAGAAGATGATGTTGTATTTTCTGTCGTGCACGACAGAAAAATCAAAGCATGCTTTTCTATGGGGATGATTACAATAGCAGGCAAGTTTAAAAATTGTTTTTTGGTTTTCTTTTGTCCTTGTTTGACCAATTGACCTTTGAAACGTTCTCGGAAGGTGTTCTACCACCGATCAAGTGCAAATTGAGAGAAATTTGTATCCTAAAAAATCTCCTCCTCTCCCTTTAAATTATCTGCCGATTACCATGCTGCACCATAACTCTAGCGCTTGGAAACTAGGACTAAGCTTGGAAGTATAGTCACGATCGTGATAAATTGCTACCCGTAAAAGAATCAACTTCCTGTCGACGGTACGACAGACGCTAGACGTATTTTTACTTTTGTCAATTAAGGACCCTCTCAGTATGTCAAGGTGAAGTCACAATGATGGGGTTCACAATTATGGAAATTTCCATCATGGATATGGTTTTACGAACCTTGTTTACCGATGAAACCATTATAAGTTTGTCTTACTATATGGACGCGTTGGATGAGGTTGTAAGAGAAACTAATCAAAAATACCACACTGGGATATAGGCTTTCTCGCCAATCGGTCATGAGATGGATTTCAGATTAACTTTATTTCATTCAGAAAAATGATACAAATAACAACGCATAGAGAAAATGATAACCAAGTATTTTAGTAAGTAATAACAAGCATGATCATTTTTATAGTTGCAAATAGACAGTTACGCTTGTACCTAAAAAAGGTAGATAGTAGTGACATAGGAATGTGTATCAAATAACAACCCCCCATAATTAGTGATATATTAAATGAGTAATAAATGGCAATAGATTAGTCAGCAGTCTAGTATTACACAAAAGGACTAAAGGAACAATGTAGGGCGTAATCGTAAGGACAAGTCTGCACGAGGAAAGGTCAAAATAAACCCCGGGGGTTTAGCGTTTGATCCTACCTCTAATAATAATGGAAGAAAATTGATCTTATATTCAATTAGAAAGGACAAGGACAGAAACGAACCAAAAACATAACAGTACACAGACAAGGACCGACTAAGGGTAAACAAGGTGTGAACCAAAAACAGGGTAGCACGTTAAACCGCACATATCGTCGTGGTCACGAAATGTGTCGTAATCTGATTTTTTGGTCCACAATTGAGTTAATGTTTGATTTGGTTGAATTTATGTACTTTTAATATGTACCCAAAACTAAAAGTGAAATACATCTCCTAACCAAAAATAGCCGCAGTCGAATAACTAGCATTTGTATAAAACGGGTTCACAAACAATAGAAATCGTATTCGATAGCTTTGCGTGTCCAAATATCTCAAAGCACACAGATAAATTGTTGCAACGAATAAGTATTCGCTAGGACAAAGATTGAATACTTTCAGTGATAAAAAATCGTGAATAGGTTATCAAGATTTAAAGGCAATCGGTGAAATTTTAATTTTTTAGGTTTTTTCTTTTTTTAATTTTTTAATTTCACAATATTTAGTTTTTGTGTTTTAATTATGTTACTTTGATTGATGTTGAAAAACTTACGGTCTGTGCGTCGATTGAAAAAGAATTTCCAAGTTTTGTAGTTTGGCAAGCGTTCCATAGTTACCCCTCTTCGAAGTTCTAAAAGTAACAAATTCTTTTTTTTTAGTTTTTTAGCCTTAGGGTTAGGTTTTGTTAGTGTGGCCTAATTAAAAAGAATTGTTTCTTGTCAAAAATCAGAGGAGGTACATATGGAAACTCGTTCAGGTAGTTTTAACATTTGTACAAATACACCAAATTTGTATTTTTTTTGGGGGGGGGGAGGAATAGTGACATGAAACCTCGTCTTACCAAACATGGAGGGAGTTACCACCCCAGGGAAACAAGGTGAAAGAGGCGGAGAAACAATAACTTAACCCCGGCTCAGCTGATGATCCTCATAATTATCTCCAAAGTGGTCAACCATGCTGCATCCCAGTTTTGATACGGCGCGCAGCTCACTGAATGGCGTTATTTCACCATCCTCTGCTAATTTGCGAAAAACATGTGAAGGAAGCACCCTCACCGGGGTTAGCGTCGAAGTCGCTTGGTGGTAGTGGTTCTACCTACCTCTACTATACCACTTATTGAAAATGAGCATTCTGATTGGTCAGTTTCTGCCCATTATTCTGCAATAATGAGCCGATAAGCATTTTCTTATCATTTATTTTCATTAATCAGACAAAATACACATTAAAAGGCATATTAACTTAAAAAAACTATACAAACAAACAAAATAAAATCAACGTTTTTTTAGTTAATAGAATAGAAATAAAAGGTTTTGTAGTATATATATGCACTGTTAAAAATAAACCTGTAAAAAAACGGCATTTGACTGGCAGCTGGGACTCTATACTGGCCAGAACGTAAAAACAAATGGAGCCGTAAAAAATATGAAACCATTGCAGTGAATGGAAACTAACGGCGTAAAATCTAAGCTTCAACGTTTTGTGGTTTTGATTAATTGTTTAAACAGTATTAGAATTAAACACGTATCTACAATCCTCATGACCAAATTTTCACGTTGTAGCTATGGCATATCATAACGTTGTATTACGTTAACCCGCTGGTTGCTAAAGTTCTATTTCAGGCAAACAATTTTGAGAAAAAAATAAACCAAGGGAAAACGTGAAAGAAAATAAAGATTTAAACCAGTTTATACACTTGGTTTTAAATGGTAATGTAGACATTCTAATGTCATGTCGCCAATTACTTAATCATATATGATAAACTTAATACATGTTCGAACCAGGGCCTAAACACTACACTACATGACTTTACTGATAGGAGATTGCTAAAATAAATATATATATATGTGTGTACTTATTTTTTTTTCAAATTAAACAAATATAATACAAAAGGAGGAAAAGAGTTTTTAAACTATTTTCTAAAAAGGTCGGGAAATAAGATTTTGCATTTTTTAATGACGTTACTTACGACGTTATTTAACACATTATAGGTTAAAGTTTTCATAAGTTCGTATTCTTACATTTAACAAAATATGTAAGTGACAAAAGGAACGACGAGTACGGAAAATATAATAACGGTTCAACGTAGAAATATACCTTCTTTCAAAATGTGTAGTATATTTTTTAGCCACTTGTTTATTTGCATTTTTCTGTTTCCAAATTGTAATTTTATGTTAGGTATAGGTAATAAAGCGTGAAGATTATTGAATAATTGGGGTTTACCGTAATTTAAAAGGTAAAGTCTGGTAAAATTAGGAACATTTTTAACAGTGTGGGCTCATAATGTATCCTCGGGCGGGAAAAAATAAAAATAATGGGCGCTATTATTTAGTTTTTCCGACCTCGAGGACATTCGCCTATAAATTATACTGCATTACCCTTTAGTTATTAGTTCATTTTTTTAAATGTTGTGCACTGTATGGCTCTAAAATTATATGTTGATTAAAAACTGGTCATTTTCCATATCATTTGGGGCCATTCCGCATGAAAATCCAATATTCCTACCTTTTTTATGCAAAATTTAATTTGTTCATTTTATACTCTGATGTGTGTCTGTGGAAATGACCACTTTTGCCAACTTGTGAACTTTGACGTCATGGTGACGCCATACTAGGTTATGTTGGAAGCAATAGAAAACGGAGGACCAACGCCATCAACTGGTACCAACATCGAAATCATCTATTGCTTTATAATAATGAATTCTCGGGGTGTTTAACACCCCACCCCTTAGTAAACCGTGTTACAAAAATAGACTTGTAAACATATTGCGAAAGTTTGATTTTCTTTGATGTTCTGCAAACTAAATAATTACTAATATATACATCATTTAAAAAACTCGCCTTTCAGGAACAAATTGATATTTTCTTTGGGAAGGTGTTTGTATAAGCGTTAGTGCCCTCTAATTTGTTTAGATTATGTTAGCTTTTATGAGTATATTACCCATTTAATTGTTAATTCGTTTCAAGTTTGGTATATATTTTAACGGCGTGTTACATTACTTTAAAAGATAGGAACTATATATGTAATGAGAAATTTAAGAAAACGAGAAAATATACCACTTTTATCCTCCAAAATCTTTTGAGTTATGAAACATTCCAGTTACATTTTAAATATTTTCTGAGCTCAATTTTTGAACGTTCTAGCCAATATTTATTGTGTGTTACAACATGCATACTATTTTTTAATTTTTATATAACATGCACTACAATGCTTGTGTTCCTTCTAACGTATTTACTCTTGAAATTTATGTTTTTTTCTGCAAAAATGAGTTAAAACATATTGGCGACTAATTAAAGATATTAATTTTAAGGAGCCAAATTTGTAAGAGGTTGTAATTTTCTGAATTCGTTGGTCATCGTGGTCAGTCTGCGCTATATTTTACAACGAACGATAATGCAACAGTGAATGTTTCCCGCTTTAACCCGCTCATCATCAGTAGCATCATTGCCGTCGTCAAGCTCCGGCATCATCATCATCATCACATCATCATCATCATCACATCATCATCATCATCACATCATCATCATCATCATCGATCAGTAGCATCATTGTCGTCGTCAAGCTCCGGCATCATCATCGATCAGTAGCTTGATTGATTGATTGATTGATTGATTGATTGATTTAAAAATAGTAAAAACCCGTAGCTATAGTAATCTCACCATACCAACATTAGAAATCAACGGGTTTCATGCAGTCGAATACGTATTCGACTCCTTAGAGCACAGCGAATCAAACATTTGGGGTTTGACAAACAATCGAACCACATTCAGTGGCCATTTTGAATAAGAAAACAGTTGTTTCTTGGTATTTTAATACTGCCGTCAGTTAGTAACCATTCATTTCTTTAACATACACCACTTAAAATAGCCATTTCCTTTTATTTCATTTAATTACACGCATCATAAGTAACTCAAACTTTCAAACGCCGTTTTCTCAGAACTAGCATTTAAGCTGATTCGACACTATGCAGAACCCACGACGATATCATAAACGTGCATGAGAAACATTATTCGTAATTATAATTAGTTGTTTTTTATTTTTTTTTTTTAAGTTTAAAGCTACTTATGGTTTGCATGTATGAGTCTGGTAATGATGATTATATACGTGTGTTATAGCTGTGTACCTCGCTGTTTTTTTGCAAAGAAGCCATTGAAAGAATTTGGTAGATTACTGTGAGAATAACGATACATGAAAAGCGCTATTTGGAATTTATTTATATCAAATATGTTCAGGGTTTCAAGTCGTGAAATAATGGTTTGGAGTGGGAAAGATGGGGGCAATTGAGCAAATGCGAATAGCTCTTTTTGCAGCCTGAAGATTTTGTCGAGCTTGGTTGTTTCTGTACTGGTCCATGGACATAGGGTTTGGTGTTTAGAACCTGTGACAGCCCATGCAATATTCCCGGCAATACAATATGAGATGTAAGGGAGGATAAGTGTATTATACAGTGAGACTAAAAGTTTGGATGGGAGTGTGTGTTGAAGTTTCCTAATGATGTCGACACCTTTAGAAGTTTGATTTGTGATTTGGGTGAGATGATAATGCCAGCTTAATTTACTATCGATTGCGGCGCCTAAATATTTCGTATGGTCAACGGGGCTAATGGGGATATTGTCAATATCGATATTGATACTGTGTTTTTTTTGTTTTTGTTTTTACTAGTGTGGAAGTGAATACAATTCGTTTTGCTTGTATTTAGGGAGAGTTCGTTGGATTTGAACCGGTTGGAGTTCATGATTAAAAGTCTGGTTGAGCGTATTCATGTCCGGATTTGAAAGGAAGTTGTTAGTATCATCGGCAAATAGTACATAAGAAAAGTGTTTTGAAGCATTGGGGATGTCATTTACATAGATAAGGAAGAGGAGTGGACCAAGTATAAAGTCTTGAAGAACACCGCATATAACCGGGAGGAAGTCTGAAGAGAGGAGATTAAAGGAAGTAAACTGTTTCCTATCTTGGATATAGTTTGAAAGTAGTTCAAGAGGAGTTCCACGTACACCATAGAAGTCAAGTTTAGAAATATGAATATCGTGGTCGGTAGTGTCGAAAGCTTAAGAAGGATCAAGGAAAATTCCTATGGTGTGAAGCTTTTGGGAGAGAGTAGAAGAAATGTTGTGATATATGTCAAGAAGAGCAAGATCCGTGGAGTGTTTTTTTTCCTGAATCCGTATTGGTTGTCTTGAAGGATATTGTTAGCCGAGAAGTCGTCAAGACTACTCTAAGACATTAATATTAGTGAAAGAAAAATTCAACAATATTGATTGATTTAGAAATTTGGCGCAAAACAATTATGTTCATGCCGACCGAAAAGCAACCATTTTGTTTTGTCATTTTCTTCACCATGATGCACTAAAATGTTGAGTGATTGCTTTTGTGATTTGGGAATAGACCAAATAAAGATAACAATAAATTGGGTGTTTGATACAGTCTGGTATTTTTCATAGTACCTTTTTGGAGCATGTAATGAAAATTGTGGAGAAGGTTTTAGAGAATAGGATTCGGAAGATAGTGGAAGTGGATGAGATGCAATTTGGATTTATGCCAGGGAAGGGAACGATAGATGCAGTGTATATTTTGAGGAGGTTGCAAGAGGAATATCGAGCAAAAGGGAAGAAGTTGTATATGTGTTTTGTAGACTTGTAGAAGTCATTTGATAGAGTACCGAGGAAAGTGAAGGAGTAGGCAATGAGGAAGAGAGGGATACCAGAAGTAATGGTTAGAGCAGTGATGAGTTTATATGAAGGAGCAAAGACAAGAGTTAGAGTGGGATCTGATTTTTCTGAGGAGTTTGAGGTGAAGGTCGGTGTGCATCTTCGCCGTTGACATTTGCAATTGTGATTGATGTAGTCACGGAGAGTGCAAAAGAAGGTTTGTTGAGTGAGATGTTGTATGCTGATGACTTGGCTCTAATGAGCGAGGCAATGGAAGGACTGAGGGAGAAGTTTTGGAAATGGAAGAAGGCTTTTGAGAGTAAGGGTTTGAAGGTAAACCTTGGGAAGACAAAAGTGTTGGTGAGCAGGGTGGAGAGGGAGGTGGTGGTGAGTAAGGTAGACCCATGTGGCGTGTGTGGGAAGAGGGTAAAAGCAAATTCAGTGGTGTGAGAAATGCGGGAAATGGATCCACGGGAGATGCACAAAGATGAAGAGTGATGACCATGAAATAAGCACTTAGCATCTAATCTATAGTATAAAAACAGCAGCACAATCAAATAACAAAATTCATCTGAGGCAATTATATACCCTCAGGCTAAATAGTAATTTCTTTTATTTGTAAAGGGCTTTGACCTTAATTTGACAAGGAACAGTTTGCCGCAGTTTCCAGTAGTTCAAAACCTTACGCAAGCGCTAATAATAAAAAAGGTCAATCTTTTTATTGCTTAATGGGAAGAACCTGAGTTATTTTCAGAGAGACTTAAAATTTTCTTGAAGCCTAAAATTGAAGATTTTCAAGCCTTTTCAATGAGTCTCAACATAATGAATGCTTAGCATTTCTAAGTGTGCCAAAAATTGTCCATACTACATGGATGATATATCAAACTTCTATGACTCATGGCTCAATGTGAGTTTAACTATGTGATTGCATGGTGTGGGTAGAGGTTTCCTGAATGCTTATTTTTTTTAATTATTTCAGGGTGTTTAAATCATTAAAATGTATAATATAAAACCAAGTCATTTGCATTACAGTAAGAAATTTTAAAATGAATTTTTCAGTTTCCTTCACTTTCACTGGAAGAAACTGTCACTTCCTTAACGTGGAAAAGAATGCGTGTTTCTACTTTTTTCAATGGAGGAAGAAACTGGCAAACTCTGCTTTTGATACAAACATATTGAATCCGATTGAAATAAAACGTAAAAGTTAGGCATTGCTGAAGGTATTAATTCTCTCGCACATATATATACAACAAGAAAAGTTGAGTTGTTTGGACTCATATTGCGTATAGGCTCGACAGACAAGCATTTGCAATAGTAATTATCTATGAGTAATCATATTTCATATAAGGGACATGTTTAATGGTAACTGCACGTACCAATTGTATTCACACAGAGGAGATGTGTATTCAGATTTTCCCAATAAAATATAAAATGTTGTAATCGGCTTATTTTTATTTTTCTTGAAGGGATCAACAGAATTTGGAACTCTATGTTGACCTTTTAATCCGGTACTCTAAATTTCAGGGATTTAAAAGTTAATCCTAGGATTGTAGTCACTAACTAGTCAGTGTCCAAATCAATGTTAGGATTTAAAATTAATCTCTATTACATTAACATTAAATCATATTAGATTTGAATTCAAATCTAGTATGATTTAATCTAAGACAACAGGATTTAATTTTTAGATCTATTTTGAGTGGTCACTAACTACAATCCTAAAGGATTTCTTTTAAATCCCCAAAATTTAGAGTGTGGTTATCACACACAAATCGGTGTTGTTGTTTATAGATGGCTCAAATGACCAACTACGGGAGGATAGTTTCCGTAACCTGACCTATCTGATACACTTTTTTTCTGACACACTTGTGCTTTTTCCGTGAAGGGTTTCCGAATTCATAAGTGTGTCAGAAAAGAAATGTGTCAGATGGGCCAGGTTACGGAAACTCCCTTATTTAAATGCATTTTACAAGCCAATTCCGAATCTGATTATGAAAATGCGCAATTTGAAATTTATGTGAAAAATTAAAGAATTTGATCTGTGAGCGACTAAATTAGTCCCCTTTTTTTTTTTTTTTTTTTTGGGGGGGGGGGGGGGGGGGGGGCTTGAATTCAAAGGTGGATATGATGCGTGAACATGCTCCAAAATTCGCCTTAAACGAGTATTTCCAACGACTAAAAACATACTCTAAGCAAGTATTTTTGTCTTTTTTGCTATACCTAAACAAGTACATTTGTCAGTTTTTGCTACCCTAAACAAGCAAGCAATGCATTGTGTCGTCAATATCTTTTATTATCTTGCTTTGCTTTACAATATTTTTGATGATTTTGATCTCTGCTTAATTTTAATATTGCATACCCTAAACACGTACATCACAATTTTAGGGTTAAGAAAAACACCTTTTTTTCCCATATGTTATATATCCACCTTTGAATACAAGTGGTCCCCCAGGAAATTAGCCCGCTAGCGCAGCGGCCGAGCCTTGAAAAGTGCTCTAGTTTTCGAGTTACCCCTCCCCACCGTACAACAAAACACAACCACCTTTATTTGAAGGATAAATATATAAGATTTAAGAAAATTTTTTTTTTTTTTTTTTTTTGGGGGGGGGGGGGGGGGGGGGGCTTGAATTCAAAGGTGGATATGATGCGTGAACATGCTCCAAAATTCGCCTTAAACGAGTATTTCCAACGACTAAAAACATACTCTAAGCAAGTATTTTTGTCTTTTTTGCTATACCTAAACAAGTACATTTGTCAGTTTTTGCTACCCTAAACAAGCAAGCAATGCATTGTGTCGTCAATATCTTTTATTATCTTGCTTTGCTTTACAATATTTTTGATGATTTTGATCTCTGCTTAATTTTAATATTGCATACCCTAAACACGTACATCACAATTTTAGGGTTAAGAAAAACACCTTTTTTTTCCCATATGTTATATATCCACCTTTGAATACAAGTGGTCCCCCAGGAAATTAGCCCGCTAGCGCAGCGGCCGAGCCTTGAAAAGTGCTCTAGTTTTCGAGTTACCCCTCCCCACCGTACAACAAAACACAACCACCTTTATTTGAAGGATAAATATATAAGATTTAAGAAAATTTTTTTTTTTTTTTTTTTTTGGGGGGGGGGGGGGGGGGGGGGCTTGAATTCAAAGGTGGATATGATGCGTGAACATGCTCCAAAATTCGCCTTAAACGAGTATTTCCAACGACTAAAAACATACTCTAAGCAAGTATTTTTGTCTTTTTTGCTATACCTAAACAAGTACATTTGTCAGTTTTTGCTACCCTAAACAAGCAAGCAATGCATTGTGTCGTCAATATCTTTTATTATCTTGCTTTGCTTTACAATATTTTTGATGATTTTGATCTCTGCTTAATTTTAGTATTGCATACCCTAAACACGTACATCACAATTTTAGGGTTAAGAAAAACACCTTTTTTTTCCCATATGTTATATATCCACCTTTGAATACAAGTGGTCCCCCAGGAAATTAGCCCGCAGGTACAACCCACGGTATAAGCCTGTAAGAGTGTAACGTCTTCGCCTTTTATGAAAATATCGCTTTGATTCATTACAGCTTTATGGTCATTATGGTCAATGGCAATTAAAAGAGCTTCTTCATATACAGATAATATGCAGCACTCGTCCCAGCTGCTTGTATACCATGGCCTAATGATCACAACTGTGAACACGTGCACCACGGGACTAGCACGTTTTCTTACACTGTGCCAATGCAATTGGTAAAGGTCAGTACATCGATGTTTCACGCATGAATACCATATTTGCTGTATGAAATAAATGGATTTCCCGTATGCTTTGTCAAGACATCCGGACATATGGCTAATAATATGATAGACAGTCTTTAATAGCAATACATTTTCTTTTAGATTTACTCTGCTTTTGAAATCATAGCTCTGTAATGTTCCTGGACAAGAAATCTCCCGCTGGTCCTCCTCCTTCTTATCATGAGAAAACCAACATAATTTTGCTGACGGGGATGCTGACGTCCAACATAATTTTGCTAAGATAATTATGCTAACGGGGATGTGCAGCAACGTTAACCCATTTTAAAAACTGCATTCACCCAAAGTCCTCCATTTTGATTTGTTATCATCCATGACGCTCTTTAAAAACTAATTTGAACACAATTTGTATATCTCACCCAAATTATCAGTTCTAATCCAGAGCGTTACTACTTTTTAACGTACTCGTATTAAAATTTGCCAATTAATATTTAATTTCGATATGACCCCCAATTTGCCAAGTGCCACTAAATGGCACCCATTTTAGGGCTCCACAAATCCATTGTTGGGCGTGAAATCGCCTACCGAAATACACTATAAATTATATATTTTACAGTATTATACGGGCAGAATATTGTAAAAAGAATTAAAACACTTGCATATATTTATGTATGTATGTATTTGGTGAGTTAGTACATATTTTTGGAATGTGTAGAGAATAAAAAACACTGACGACCACCCCCAACTTTGTAAACCTGTCCACCAATGTATAGACCTTCTTTTTTACATTGTGTATCTGTAAACTGTAATAAAACAGTCAAAACCAGTAACAGTTGTATTTTACCGTATTTTCTGGGCAGAATAGATGCTCATATAATACTGTAAAATTTAGAATATTTTTTACTATAAAATTTAGTACTTAATCGTATAATTGACACTTCATGATGTATTTAATGACATGGATATTCTTTAAAATTTGAATAAGATCGCCATTTTAAAATTTAGTCTAAATTTAACATAAAAGAGGATGTATTTTGATGTATTTCCAAATACCCGCAAAATACTCTCTTTTTAAAACCTTATTACAGTATATTACTGAAAATGTCGCTATAATTTTTATAGGGTAAATCTAGTTTCGAATCACTGGCCGTATCATAAATTGTTTGTATCATTTTAACACTTAAGTGGGCCATATCTTCCTATACCCGTTGGTGGACAAGGGGAGTTCATCATCCTACGGAAATACTCCCGAAGGATTTTTGCACGAAATTTATACCACACATGCAGGGCCATAAGACAATAACTAGATAATAATTAGATTCCCCAAAAGAAACCTAAAAATTAGGGGCAAAACATTATTTTCAAATTCAGAATAAAGGGAACACATTTTAACACGGCCTCGTTTCCACAAAATATATTTGTGGAATGAAAAAGTTGTTTAATATGTTAATATGTGTTCTAAAAGGTCCAATCTACCTATATTGAATACAAATGGTGTCATTTTTAATATGTCATATTTTGGTAGGTAGCATTGTCTGCCGTGTAACTTTCCCATTGGTTTGTACAGTGGTGGGATGGATATGAGCCAAAAGCAAAGTGATTGCTATCAGCATATAAAGGATTAACTGACATTTATATTATTATTTATCGTTTAATTACATGAATATGTAAATACATTAACCGCAAAAATATGATAATTACTTGTTTTAATTCATATTTTTACTGACACTCCGGTTGGTGGACAAGGGGGTTCTAGGGACGCACTAATTTATTAACGGAGCTATGTATTTTAATTATTTTTCACGAAAAGATGCGTATCCAAAAGTTAGACAATACAAAACATATGGATTGGAAAATGTATATCGTTAGTCATAATAAAACTGGCAAAATGCCATTTGCGGTTCCTTAGAATTTTGCCCCCCCCCATGCACTTAAGTGTTAATGTGCAAATCATTTACATTGCATTTGATATTTCATATTCAAATTTTAATTTTTACTAGTGTTGTATCCTGTAGGTCCTCCTAGATGTGATATTAAGCAACCTCATTGCATAATCGACTGTATACACTGCAAAAACAGTGATTATAAATTAAACACTTTTCTAAACACCATTTTGCACCACCTTTCTAAACATTTTGAAATTTTTGTTTAATATCTAAACACCTAATATCTAAACATGTTTAGGGATTTGACATTAGGTGTTTATACATTTGATGCCAAGTGTTTAGGAATTAAACATGTCAAATCTCTAAACACTAAATTGCACCACGTTTCTAAACACTGTTTTTGCAGTGTATAGTCGTCTTTCATTTTTGGCCGTGCGTCTTGAACTGGGCCAGTAAAAAGGTGGTGTGACATATGCGCGATATTTTGTATGATGAAAGTAAAATAAATATTCAAACCACATAGTTAAATTTTGTATTAAATTAAAGCTTGCTTATAAGACAACAAGATGCAAGTGACAGGTCTTTCAAAATATTAATCATGTTCAACTAATCGGTTTTTAATGGCAAAATAATTAGAAGAAGAGGATGCACATGCAGGCGCAGGATGATGATGAGGCGCAGCACCCGGCGCAGCATTCATGAAAATTGACCCAACAAGGGTCATGTGCTTACAAATTTCATTTCATCTAGAGATATTCTAAAAAATTATCTAACAAAAACATATCTAAAATCAGAAAACTTTATTAGGAGATGTTTAATTGTTATTTTTTAGGCTCATTATTGCATTTTTGGCATAGCGGATGCCTTTACCAATGACTTTCAAAAGTAAAATCGGCATTTTTGAAGCCTTGCGCAAAACTATTTTGCCGCACTATGTACCTAGAAAGCCTAGAAAGTTATCTACGGAAAGCTTGTACTTAGAGGATACCAAATCTTCAGTTACATAAAAGGCAGTTTCCACAGCTTTTGAATTCCGGTGTGTTTAAAATCACATCTTTTTCATCATATTTTGCACATTAACAGTTCCTTAACTCCTTAGGGAATAATGTTATATTGGCTACTGTATTTCTTGAATCCTTGATTCGTAAGCTTCAAATAAATGTATACTTTTGTAGGGGCTGTGGGTTCCTGAAGAGAGTTAGAGCCTTAAACACCAATATCCATGCATTTTACGCTTGTAATGAAAACTAGGTCACACAAAACTGGTCCACCTTGAAACGCATGGCCTTATATATGATAATATTGGGGAGGGTGAGGCAGTTGTATTGACTTACTGCTTCCCCTATATGCAGAAGGCAAAACCTAAAACTTATAGGGGCATTAATCAGGAGAAGATGTGTTACATTTCGTGGCGAACCAAGCAATCAAAAAAGGTTGACCAGTCTAGTCCACTGATTAGGGTCTGCTAGTTATTCCGAAGCCATTGCCTCGCACAGTTTTTAAAAAGAGGTTCATTAATCCAAAATCCCGGTTCATCCTTCATGTAAGACTCACGGAATTAGCCTAGCATGAAATCTTCTGTAAAAGGATCAAAGGATTACTAGGATTGTACAGCTTTATTCCGTAAAAGAGTCTTTACTCTAGTCTAACTCATGAACATCTTACACCAAGGATACATCAAAATCCCCGCTATAGGCCTACATGGTGAATCAAAAAAGTTGTGCAAGAAAAATCACAACATTTGACCCTGACCTGTTTACCCATCTGTAACACAGAAAAAAATGAAGGAATTTGGTGAAGAAATAAGGTAGATATGAAAGATTTTCGCGGCTGATCCATTTTTACCCCCATTCCAATGGGATTTACACAGTTGCTGGGTTTTCAGTTCCATTATTTTATCTGAATATGGTGACAAATCTTTCTGGATCAGCCGTGAAATCTTTCATATCTACTTCATTTCTTCAAATTACGTCACTCTTTCAGCACAGAAAGTCGAAAATATGCAGATCATGAAAACATCAACTGCGTCACAGTTGAGTAAACAGGTCAGGGTCAAATTTTGTGTTTTTTCATGCACAAATTTGTTTGATTCACTCTGTATATACACACGCAAAACGAATTAAAGTAGTTAAATGTGAGTATAAGTTAGCAACACGGGAACATAAAATTAAGTATAGGCGTTTCTTTCCCAAATTTAGGATGCTATAAACCACAAATCTATACTCTGAATTCTAAATATTACCATTTCAAATAGAAAACAAAAAAGTCCGTCCATTGTTCAAGTACTCCTCTTAATGTAAGAGAGTGACAATAAACTCTTTGAAGGTTGAATTGAAATTGGAGTGAAATTTCTCTTCCAAAGAGTGTGTTATCTCATTCGTTTGGTGTGAAATATTAAATACTCACTCCTGATCCTATAGATATATCACTACTTTGGAGTAAACTGTTGCTCAGTGGTGGAATTTCACTCCTTGAATTCACTCCTTGAAGTCCTTGAATTCACTCTTACTCTTTGAAAATTACTCCGAAAAGTGTGGATTTTCACTGTTTTTCAATAGGAGAGTATTTTTTTTAAATTACCTATAATGTATGTAGACAAGCAAAAGGCGCGACTGCAACACCATGGAATGGTTACGACACTATGGACCTAACACCTATAGATGATATCTATCGCTCCTCTACCAACCTAGACTTGATAGCTCAGTTGGTTAGAGCGCCGTATTAGTAATACGGAGGTCGCCGGTCCGAATCCGGCCAAGTGCACCTGGCTTTTTTTTAACACTTGTGTGCGCTGGCTATCTCCAGGGAAAGATTAATAAATATTCAACACTATGGAATGTGACAAAGTTACATGGAAAAGTTACAACACCATGGAATGTAAAATTTGACAATCCGTGTTAGTAACGAAACCCGGTAATGAAACCAACTTACCGCCATCCAGTCGCCTGACCTGACGACTGCCTTTTGGCATGAAATCAGAGGGGTTTCCATAAGATGACCCATCTGACCATTTTTTTCTTACACACTTATGAATTCGGAAACCTCAACGGAATAAACACGTGGTTAATTCTATGAAGGGTTTCCGAATTCATAAGCGTCCGAAAAAAGTGGGTCAGATGATTTACCTTACTGACACACCCGAAAATCAGAGTAACGTTTTTTTTTTTTTTTTTTTTCACGCATTCTGTGCAGTATTATACAGTTGCTGCATGTTTATTCCATTTATACCAGTTATGACATTCTGAAATTAACTTTGCTATTTTATAACTGTACATATTCATTGTAATTTCTGCCAACCAGAAAAAATTGCATGTGCCTACATGAAAAAACATGTATATTAATTATTCAATTCATATAAATTTAATATCAAAGTTATTCTGCTAATATGTAGCATGTTGTGATTTAAATACATGTGTATGCAGCATGTTGTGATTACTTTCAGCACTTTTTGTTATTATTTGCTTTTCTTTTTTAATACTAAAAACAATAAGTTGTCAATAAAGGTACATCAAGTGTGTACACAAACACCAGCAGTCAGTGCACTCTAACATGTCTGTGTGACATCCCTATTACTAGTAATGGACTGTCCTTGGCGTGGTGAGATAAGGAAGAGTTCACTCATAATGCACTGAGTTGTGTGCAGAGCTATTTGAGAAAATGATAGGCCTGTTTCTCAATATGTATGAATTCGGAAACCTCAACGGAATAAACACGTGGTTAATTCTATGAAGGGTTTCCGAATTCATAAGCGTCCGAAAAAAGTGGGTCAGATGATTTACCTTACTGACACACCCGAAAATCAGAGTAACGTTTCTAAATACTATTTGCACCATATTTTCAAATATTTTGGTAATACATGCTGAACATGTTTAGGCATCGATGGTACACATCTACGGTTGAGGTTGATGTTGGTCATATATATTAACATATTGTATAAGCTTATAAAGGCCTATATAATTTAAAATGGCGACTCTGGGTGGGGTAAAGCATTCCACCCGTTGCCATGTTTAAGAATGTTCAAGACCTACATTGCCAGGAAAACGCAGGTGTTAGCTGGTATTATTAACACTTCGATTCTCTCTGACATTAAACAGCTCTAGACCAATGAACAGGCCCTGGAGTGCAATGAGAGATTTTGAGGCATCCAAAAAATTGTGCCATAATAGTAATTTCATACATAGATTAGACACTCGTATTTGTCTACAGAAATGCGAAGGGTTATTTTGATTTGCTTATATTTCAATATAAAACATAGGCTGAATTTCGTATTTGCTCCTATAAGAAATTACAAATTTCACAATTATTGTACCAAAGAAACATTTCTTAGCTTAATCCCTTCAGATGGGGATATTTTTGATGGAAAGCTTTACATCAGGGCAAAAATCAAGATATTTCGATTTTTTAGGGATACCTGGTAGGCCTATGTGAAATCTCTCGTTGCACCTATGTTACGCCCTCATGCTATTTGGGGTCGAATTAAGTGAGAGCCGACCAAGGGGGTGAAACCCATTCAAAACCAGTCGTCCGTGCTGGCGCTGACATTTTGAATATTGCACGGAATAATTATTAGTTTGGGTGCTTGTATACACACATAATGTCAATTCGATACAACAATCCGCCAAAATATCAGTTGTTGGATGTTGGGGTGCTATTGGGTGGGTAAATATGTCCTACCCATGGCCACACAACGAATGAAATGAATTGATTTAAATAAACCGCCTCAATGAATACTCTTGTCACCTAAGCGCGCATTGATTATGAGAAAAAAAGAGTATCTGAGCACAATGATCCAGGTACACTATTATTACATATTACAAACCTGGCCACCCTCTACACAAATACCATATTGTGCACGAATCACTCCCGATTAGGTATCTGCAAAGCGGCCCCACAGCTAATGTGGAAGAGCGGAAGGCAGGCCATTGCTTTTTATTGTGGGTACTCTATGTTTTCTTTGTGGTCGGCAAAACATGCGAGGACGGTGTATTTCTAAGATTACGTAACGTTTTGCCTCTCTATCTATATAGAACCTCTTTGGAGCCGACATTTAGAAAAAAATAATAATCATGATGTGAATATGCAAAAATGTGTGATTCCCCATGAGTCCCATTCCTAGCGTAGTTGAGTAAAAGGATTTTAAACTTACGTTCCAGCTCCAAAACCACTTTCACCTCCCCATCAACAGACACTGTAATGCTACAGTCGTGTATCGTATATAGCCCTATCACCTTCATTTTGTATACCAGTAAACCGCACCGATGAGAAAGACCTTCAAACAGAAATCTGCGCTGTTATATGCCCGCTATTCCGTCTTACTAATTTGCCTTGCGTATTCGCAATATAATATCTATTCAATATGTTGACGGTACAAATGACTAATGAACCGACGGAAGTGTACGAATGGAAAAATCCACTGCGGGATGAGCTACGGTAATTACTTGTGATGGAATATTTTTTCCTTTGTTCATATTTATTTAAGAGCAATTTAAATATTGTTTTCTACGGCGCTCTGGAAGGAACTTGGATGGAAGTGTGCATACACATTGTCAAATTCTAACAATTGTTTTTAATAATGTTTTACAAATTGCTATACTAGATTCAAAATGTCATTCCCTATACAGGGCGTATCAAAAAGAAGTAAACAGTCGTAAACCATCCTAAAAAGAAAATATATGATGTATTTGGCATATTTGATTACAGCAATTAGTATCCAGATATCTTTTCTTTCAGGGAGTGCAAAATCATTGGAGTGTGACAATCGATGAACAAATTATGACTATTTCCGCAAACCAATTTAAAGACAAATGCTGTTGCGCAAAGTTAATAAAAATCCTAACATAGTTACAATTCAATACTTTGATATGTTAAATCTGTTCTTCGAATCACTCACACTTAAAGTGACAGGAGGAGAATTTGAGATACATCATTCTATCGATTTTCACTGGATCGGTCGTAGACCAACTACCGAGAATGTTTCGAAGGTTTATTGAACAAACAAGTACAAAAGAAAACCGCAAATTTTGTTTTGAACTTGCCTGCTATCGCAATCGTCCCCATAGAAAACCGTGCTTTGAGTTTCTGTCGTGCACGACAGAAAGTACTAAATCATCATCTTATTACATAAAGACGGCGTATTCGGCTAATTCACTTCAGGTGTGATCTAATTCATTGGTAAGCATTCCAAATATGCAAAAAACCGGGGTTCGACAAAAATTGGGAGCGCTTCTTTCTGGATATCTCCTCATGTCTCTTTAATCCTCCACATTTCCTCCACCTCTTTGGATGCACACACCTGCCTTCCTCAGCATGGCGTTCACATCTCTTTCTGATTAAGGCTCTGTCCTGACAATATCAACCTCTGCCATGATTCTACGCTCAATGAAGCTCATTAAGGTCTGCTGGAGGAGTCGTAAAAAGCTTAAAAACTCTGGATTTGAGGTTGTCCCCATAAGAAAAAATCCTAAAGGAATCAGGTCAGGAGATCGTGGTGGCCACTCGAATTCCTGATGGCTGTCAGGGCAATAACACATCTCCAAATAACTGAGCAAGGCGATCTGTCACAGTTCGTCTTCTGTGGGGAGACGCAACATCTTGTGCCCACGCGCCCACCGCGATCGTTGAAATTGGCCATTTCGCTGCAGCTGAAAACGAGGAAGATTTTGTTCAATGAAGGGAACAACATCTTCATTGATCATCTGAAGGTATCGATCCCCATTGGCTGCCCAATAATACCCATGATTCGAACACCAGTTTCAACGAAATCGGAGCACTGGGTAATGTTTACCCCCAGGATGACCTTGAACCTTAATAGGGCTGTACCTGGACAAACTATACCTTTTTTAATCCTTATAATGAGACAAATACATTGGTGTACATTTAACCACAATTTGACTTGATTTCAAATTTACCCCTGTACTTGAATTTTTACCCCCTTATTTTACAAAGTTTCCCACATTTTCCAGAGGTTGGACCAAAAAAATCTGATTCAGCACCCTTCAAACTATAGATAAACATCTTCAAACCTTCTTCCCCAAACTTCTAGAATGGGATTCTGGTGTATTTCCTACTAAACGACTTATTTAAAAACTTTCATATTCACAGGGTTTCGTGTACATAGACGGCTCGATCATTTATTCCCAAAATTATATTTAAGTGAAAGACAAGCATTTAACTTGTATTACATGAAAGATAATTGTCATAGAATTACTTGTAAGCTTAAAAATTGAAGAAAAAAATCATCCATGGTTTGAAAATGCAACAAACTAGTAAATTAATGAAAATTTGGCTGAAAATACAAGATGGCAAGTTGAAGACAAGCCATCGGCGTGTTTTGTATGAAAGATGATTGGATAAGGAATACTTTAAGACTCAAAATATTGAAGAAAAAATCGTCTTTGGTTTCTAAATCCACAAAATCTAGGAAAATTGGGGTCAAAAATCCAAAATGGCGGATATGCAATAAATGATCAAGGCCAAACCCTGTGAAATATTTAGCCAATTTTTTTTTCTGATTGTACCACTTTTTTGAGACAGGCTGTATGTTTGTATAGATTCAGTTGCGGGAAAATAGCTGATCCAAAACAATATTTATTGGTCTCGCTTTGAGTTTTAAAATATTGGGCTCGACTCTGTCTCGCCCAATATTTTTTTCAATTCATTGCTCGACCAATAAATATGTGCTAAATCAATCAAATTTTATATCAAGATTTGCAATAAGATGTTTTCGGTGATATGCTTACATAAATTATGTGATGAGGCAGAACACATATGAAAAATTGGACCATGATTGGGCTATTCCAGAAAAAAATGCCCCCCCCCAGGCAAATTTTTTTGTTCACAAAATATCTGAAATTCCTGGCTATCCTTCCATGAATTATCTGGAATTCCAGAAGCTACCTTCGGTAAATTACCAGGAATTCCAGACACTACCTTCCGTAAATTCCAGGAATTCCTAGACTAAAAATGTAAAAAACTAGGAATTCCCACAGGATTATGGTTAGGGGTTCCGCACCCCGTCACCATCTATACCTAAAATGGCTGGAATTCCCACCCCATATTAGACATTAAATTCTGGAATTCCAGCTTTCAAAAGTGACAAAAAGTCTGGAATTCCGGCGCCCTCTATAGGGGGGGGCATTTTTTTTCTCGAATAGCCCATTGGATCACCTACCTTTAAATATTGCTTTTGCAAGGTAAGTTGAGGTACAGATACAGATTTCTTGATGTTAATCTGCAAGTACTTGTGCATGGCTCAAGATATCTTGATTGAGATACTGATACCTAAAGAGTATCTTGAGATACTGATACTTAGAGATTTAATAATGTAAATCTTTAAGTATTTGCGGTTCAAGGTATCTTGAGATACTGATACTTAGAGATTTAATAATGTAAATCTTTAAGTATTTGCGGTTCAAGGTATCTTGAGATACTGATACTTAGAGATTTAATAATGTAAATCTTTAAGTATTTGCGGTTCAAGGTATCTTGAGATACTGATACTTAGAGATTTAATAATGTAAATCTTTAAGTATTTGCGGTTCAAGGTATCTTGAAATACTGATACTTAGAGATTTAATAATGTAAATCTTTAAGTATTTGCGGTTCAAGGTATCTTGAGATACTGATACTTAGAGATTTAATAATGTAAATCTTTAAGTATTTGCGGTTCAAGGTATCTTGAGATACTGACATATACAGATTCCAAGTTGTTGTAAATCTGTAAGTACTTATGGCTCAATGTACCTTGAGATACTGATACTTAGAGAATTCTTTATGTAAATCTGTAATAGGGAGGAGCACGGACCCAGGTCAAAACATCATCGCTTACCCCTCACTACAGAAAAGGTTTAACATATTTGGTAGTTAGTACACTATACTTTTTGCGAGTCCTCTTACCTCTTGCCTGCATGGCAAGAGAGGTAAGAGGACTCCCAAAAGGTATAGTTTTGATTATGTTAAATGTTTACTTACGGAGATAAGGGTCAAAGAAGATCAACGCCAATTGGATTATGTTGCCCTATGACCTATTTTGTCGCATAACATGATAACTATAGATTGCAGATGGTACAAACTATTCCTTATTTTGACACATTAAGCTAGATGAACATCTTCTTTCATTTTTAAACAAAATTGGAGCAACTTCTGATTTTGACCCAGTACAAATTGAAATTGACCTTTTTTTTACCATTTTAGCCATTTTTACCCTATAACTCCCAAACAAAGGGTCATAGATGGTACAATCTATACATTTTTGAATCCTTATGACCATCCGGACAAAATGGCATACATTTCAACATGAATGGAGCATTTTAACATTTTGACCCCTGTGTAAACTTAAATTGGCCCCTATTGAAAAGTGATACCACAATTTGAGAGTACTAACTAACTAGCATTGATGTAGAGGGTCCATAAGCTTCCCCGGAAGCTTCCATACCAACTACCAAAGGTGTTAAACCTTTTCTGTAGTGGGGGTAAACGAATTCCTTAAATAAGGCCCTATGATATTCTGCTCCTGCTCTATAAGTAGTTGTGACTCAAAGTATTTTGAGATACTGATTATACAAATTTCCAAGTTGTCGTAAATCTTTAAGTACTTATGGCTCAAGGTACCTTTGAGATGCTGATACCTACAGATTTTTGATGTTAAATCTGAGATAATCTGTAAGCACTTGTGGCTCAAGGTACCTTGAGATACTGATACTCTCAGAGTTTTCTTTTCAGGTTTCTTGATGTAAACATGTAATTGTGATTCAAGGTACCTTGAGACACCAATACAGATTTCTTGATGTAAATCGTGAAGTAATTGTGGCTCAAGTACATCAAGATATTAATACTTACACATTTAAATCTGATTGACAGATTCAGATCTGTCACACTGTTAATGCAGTTCTTGCAATTATTAAGCATCCTGGTATGCAGACATGCCCTCTGGACCCATTTGCTACTTCTCATACGAGGGGTATTTCCCTCACTGCCTTAAACAAGTGCTTGTTCCACCTCAGTGTGGATGACATGAAGAATCGAACCTTCCTCTGGTGGGCAAGATCATCGAACGCACTGTCATTGCTTAACAGCTCTTAACGTCAGGTTTACATGGCAGACAACAGCTTGTACACAAGGAATCCGTCAGTATATATAGTCGCTTTCACAGTGTTGAAACAGTACTAGTCAGAAGGAACAACAACTAATATGAAGCTGTGCATGAGCATGGATAATCATAAGCTGTGTTGGCGCTGCTTGATATGACAGCATCCCGGACAGTAGCATCAGGGAACAACAATCAATGGGAAATGACTGTGGCAGTCTGCTGATCCCCGTAATAAAAGTTTCACGTTCATTCATCACACTCTGTTTGGAGCTTCCGCGGTTGGAAATATTACCAGAGCTTCGACAGCCAAAGGGACATAACAACGGCCCCATAATGCAGTGGGCACACGTCAACCAGGTATGCTATGCATAACGAGGTATGCTATGTCCGATGACGTAGGATAGCATGGCAGATGGCATTGGATAGCAAGAGATAGCATACCAAATAAGTTTGACACAATCGTCCAATGGCGTCGCCTGTGGTGTCACCAATTTGCTGAGTCACTGTTAGAGGCCTGGTAGCATTCGACCCTGCTGATCACGAGACCCTTCTGCGGAAATTAAGACAGCTATCATGACTATGGAGTGACTGACACTGCTCACAATTGGTTAAATTTGCTTTTACCTTGACAATAAACTGCAGTCTGTTATCATTGAGGGTGAAACATCAGACCCAATGACTCTGAACTGAGGCCTTTCACAAAGATGGGTTGTGAGTCCTGAGACGTTCGTACATTATGCTGCCTCCATAAGCTTCCATAGGGGACATTGCGAAATAAATCACAATCTCTGCAGCATATCCTAATACTCAATTTTACGTAATAATTATGTCCTCAGACCACTCTGCTATGCTATCCTGTCAAAAGTGTGGGCGTTGTATTCGAGATATTAGAGAGTGGTCGAATAACAGCAAACCACTTCCAAGACCAAGACCGAGGTACTTCAAATCCCCAATTCGTTATCTTGGGGTGTTTTTGATCAACATCTGACGATGACCAGCCATGCAAAGAGCCTTGGTCGCAGTATCCTTAACTATTCACAAAATTGACAAGCCGCGCGGATACCTGGATGCAGACAGTACTAGCTATTACTGAAATATTAGTCCACCTATTTATCACCACTCCACAAGACTAGACAACTGCAACCCAGAACGTATCCAGAATGTGGCAACAAGGATTGTCACATTATCAAAATTATCAAAGAAGCTTGCCCACCTTTCTCCTGTTTTGTTTTAACTGTACGTACTCGCTGCCGATTCGCGAAAGGATATTCTGTACAAAATTGCTCTTCCGAAGTTACAAGATCTGTCTGTATGATCTGCCTGGTACTTAGCTCTACTTAGTTGTCTGACATCGTATCTCCGTTTCCTAAGATTAGTGGGATCTGCCTCGCGAAACCTGCTATATGAAAGCCATTAAAGAGACACGAGGACATTTCCAGAAAGAAGCGCCCACAACTTTTTTGCTTTTAGTTTTTTTTAATTTCTTGGATATATATGTTTTAGACTATAAGAAAAAATATGATCTTTTAAATTATTATTTGACATATAATTTATGGAAAAAAACATAAAAATATGACGTTTATGACAATGATAAAAGTAGCAAATTAGAGTTGATTGTGATAATTCCCGAAATTCAATACACTTATTACTTAACAAAAACATTATCTAATAATTGTACCTAATAATATAGCACACGTAAGCCTTAACATTAAAATCGCGAGTTACTCGGCAGTTAGGCTTACTCTTGCTGTATAGCAAGAGTAACTGCCGAAACAATAAGATGTCGGGTACTAGTCTGGTAAAGTTACCCCGATTTGGTACACTCAAAATCGCGAGATACCTCTCAACTTACTAGACTAGTAGCTTACTTGTCAGTTCCACCGGTGTGGTGCACGTGGGTCTAAAAGATACTTATTTTCATCACAAATAGTATTAAGAGGTAAACCAACCATTTCAGTACATTACAATGTCAATATTTATGAACTTTATTTTTCAGTTTGAACTCCTAATTCGTAAGATTACTATATGGTGAAAATAGAGTTTACAAATAATACAAGTCAATTTTCTTTGATTATTTTTAAGATGCTTATATCAAATTGAACATACACACGTGACATTCAACATATTTTCCTTAAAGCGGCACTGGCATATTTTCACAAAATATGAAATTTCTTCAATTTGCTCTCGAATGATAGTCTAGGCCCAGAGGGTGTTTTGAGTCAATCCCACAATGCACCAGTTTTGGGAATTTTCACCTCAATAGGGTCATGTGATCCCATAAAAATCCTTTTCTTAACACATATAAATTAGTTAGTACTTAAGGAATTTTTAGTATGAATATGAAATATATCGTGGTTCTTAAACTTTTAAAACACTTTTTATCTCTAAGTACTGACATGTGTTTAGTACAGTACAGTATAGGAACATTGCAATGCATCATGGGATTGATTCAAAACACCCCCTGGTCTAGGCCATTGAAAGAATAGAGATACATTTTACACATAAAA